>LQNS02020120.1:12790405-12812606 GCA_001587735.2 Parhyale hawaiensis | reverse complement strand
ATACGACTTGTTTCTCAGCTGAGGTATCAATTTCGTTGCTCTGCGTTGGACTCTTTCCATTTTATCGATATCTTTACAGAGATGCGGCGGCCAGAATTGAACAGCAAATTCTAAGTGTGGCCTCACTAATGCCTTGTACAATGGGACGATGATCTCCTTGGAGCCGTTGTATATATAACCGCTGATTGCTATTACAATCAATGAAAATTTCTTTGATGGCTTTGCATTCAATACAGGTAAAGCATTATGATATGCGAAATAGGACCAAGTCATGGGGGGGAATTTTCTTAAATAAAAAAAACTGTCTGCATGTTCGGTTACAAAATTTTTACCCAATTTATCATATTCAGTTCCATGGAAACTAACGGTTGTTCGTTCTATCATTTTCAAGCGAAGCACAACTGAACAATCTTCTAACCTACCAAGTTCTACAACCGTATCCAAAATCTCCTTTGACTGAACGTATTTTGACAAAGTAGGACTTTTTACAATAACTGCATGTAATACCGTTGAAAAGACGCACCGGTGCAGTTAGTAGGGCTGCTGTCTCACGTGTTGTCACGTGGTCTGTCGTTCTGTTCCCAAACCAAGGAGGGAAGGGGGCTCATTTTGCAAACGAAGCTTCCGTCTCAGACTCCACAGCTCAGGCAATTTATGCTTGACGACAACTCCTCCTTATCCTGGAGAGGATTAACATATCTGCAGTACAAACCAGTGCATGTGAGTTTAGAAGTTGCATGGTGTGTACCTTTTACAGATACTGGTACTATTGCAGTCACGCTGCCTACAGTACAGCCACAACTGCACCGTGTCAGGGGGCGATAACATCGAGTAAGGTCACTTGCACTGAGTGTGCAGGAGTGAAAAGTTTTGTCGAGCTCAGTTGGAATGTTGACGTTTGGCAGGCGAGTGACCTGAACCTGCACGTTGCAGATGAAGATCTCTGGATTTTTGTTTCTTATTTGTGATATTCATAGTTACACACACACACACCTATACACACACACACCTACACACACACACACAAGGTGCAAAAATAACGCATTAAAAGAATGCACTTGAACATTATAGTGCATGCAAGCTGTGTTCAGTATCTTGATGGCATTTAAAAAATGTATATATATATATATGTATATATGTATGTATATATGCATATATATTTGTGCGTCGCAGTGATATGAACTAAAAACTTAACGAAATTGTGTGGAACTTTGAAGTTCAGCATTTATGTTTATATACATCTGTAGGTGAAACTAACATCCACATCCGTACACAAAACTAGAAGCGCAGCTAGAGAATGACGTCTGTCATTGCAGTAGTTATCACATTACTATACTTAGAAAGCCGAGTGTAACTTACATTTGATTGTGTTTATCTTGGTCCTGAACAGATAATATCAGAGTGACATGGTCACGTGTCGAGATGTTAGAAATCTTGGAAATTAATGAAACTTTTTAGTAGCTTTCGTCTTTCAAATACCAAAATAAAAACTCTTCTTAATACCGCCTTTTCAAACTACTCTAGACTACAATTCAATTCAAGAAATCTGTTTTTGTTTTCAAACAATGTTCAGTTATTGCCTCCGCCAAGGAGGGCATATTTCTGTCATGTTTGCTTGTCTGTCTTTTTGTCTGTCACCGAAATGACTCAAAAAGTTATGAACGGATTTTATTGAAATTTACAAAGATTGTTTGGCATGTTAACAGTAACAGATGATTAACCTTTGGTGGAAATCCGCTCATCTGCTTGTTTGGTTGCTTGTGTGCCTATTTTTTTCGTAGTGCCATAACTAAAAAAATTATGGACGGATTTTCATGAAATTTACATGTGTTGTAAGGTTTATTACAAAGAGTAAATGATCAAATTTTTGTGATGATTTGTTGGTTCGTTCATTTGTTTATTGCTGTGTTAGGCTTGTTAACACAATAACTCAAAAAATTTTGAATGGATCTTTATGAAATTTATAGGATTTGTTAGTAATGTTAAAAGGCATAGACGACTAAATTTTGGCGATGATCGGTTGGTTAGTTTGTGTGTTTGACTTATCTTTGTCATAATGTTTGTTTGCAGGATAACTCAAACAGTTATGGACGGATCTTCAAGAAAATTGCAGAAACTGTTATTACTCGCAAAAGCCACAAATCATTAGATTTTGGTGTTCATACAATGAAAATAATGGTTTCGGCGGCATTTCAAATTTTTCGTTACCCTTGCTTTTTTTGGCGGAGGTAGTGCTCTCAGATAACTCTAGTTTATTGTTAATTTAATGGTCAGAAGGTTGAAGTTATAGTATTTAGGTTGTAACAAAGTTATTAGGCAGTTTTCGTACAATAATAGCGTAATTTTATATAATGCATGCATAAATAAACGGACATTATAACGGATCTGCCTAAGGATGAACAATGGACAGGGTACATAGGGCGCAAAAATGTACAAAAAAAGAGAAAATCCTGGAACATGCCGGCAGTGTGGCGCCCAGCGAAAGCAAAATGGCGCGGGACTATAACGAGAAAAAAAAAGATGAGACCCGAAATTTAAGTATGGCGTCCAGAAAATGCAACACAGGGTCATAGGTTTGGTAGATTTATTACAAACAAACATACATTACGGCATAAATTTGAAGACCTTTCTCTACTTTCAATGCAGAAACAATAATATATTTGCTCAGCCACGAGAAAAAGTTGACAATCCTTTTGGGGTACATAGAATGGTTATATTAGTACAATCGAATCACGTGATTCTCATACTTATTTTTGAGTACGTTGTTAGATATCGCATCTATTAAGGGCCTTAGTATTTTATTAACAATTAAGACACGCCGGCCGTTTGAAAAATAGTTGAACATTTCTCTACATTAACACGCACGTATGGGAGATTGAAAATGGAACGTCTCATTTCACAATTTTGTTGGGGTGTAAAGCGAGCCGTCATATTTTTGAAAGATTTCGAGGATCGTTATATAAATATAAGGGGTTCGAAAAATGCCAGCAGCGAGTAGTTGTACACATTTTGATATTGAATAATTTGTAAGGTATACATAGTTCATATCAATCACAGGTATATTATTTTTAACTCGTTTAACACGAAATAGTCACATTAGAAATTTATTTAGCTCGCTGCAGAGGATGGACGTTCTGTAATTTTCCATGATTGGTAGCTGGTGGTCTAAGTGCAGTATATTGATATCATTTACTATTCTGCTTGGAGGTCTGTAAACAGCTAAAAGACTTTGTGCTATGCTTTATTGCAGCGCTTAACACTAGGTTATATCGTTGATTACGCATAGGTTATTAACTAACTCCACTTATAAGAAATTTCCGCATTAAAGAGTGATATATGCTACCTCCGTATCGATTGCGATGGATACTATGTTGTTCATATTCTGGCAACAAATATGAAATTCATGTCTGTTGAAAGCTGGTAATAGTGCAAAAAAATCGGATATGCTGATAAAGAAATGAAAACGTGTAAGATTATGAAGGGCTACATTATCTGTAAACTGTGGAAACAGAGCTTAGAAAAAGCATGTAAATGCACAAGAGAACAATAAAAAAAATTACTGTCGTACCTCTATCTCTTTATTAAAGCACAAGCGCGAACTTATTGCTGGGTGAACAAATGCAAGATTTACAAGTGACATCAGAAAGCTAATTGTTGTCAGACGAGATGTGAGGTACACGGACTGCAGGGCGGTAGACAAGATTAAGCGACGGACATTAACTTACACGGGTTGGGCTAAGTTAGAAGAGCTGCGTCAGGTCAAACTAAGGTAAGTGCAAAGAAGATTAATTAGCCGCGGATTCTCTACGGGTCCCGCGACTTCTACTTAGTTATTACAGCCACCGCCATCCGTGCGGCGTGTTCATACTTAGCTACCAAGCTGAGAATAAAAAAAAAAAAATGTCATAAACGACAGTATTCAAGTCTCGATTTTTACACCACCCTGAGTTAAGCTAATGATTAGGAGGTGGAATTACGCATCAGCATGCTGATACACGTGTCTAAAGTAACCTTTACTCTTTCTATTATCATCCCTTAAAAGGTTTCTACTTCCATCAAATACAGTACAAGACACTCCCAATATTTTTCCAATGCTGGCTTTAGGATATAGGAATCTGCACCATCACCTCTGCCGTACTCAGATAGTGGGAAGTCAACATCTTCATCATGCACTTTCTGGCCATCCCCCATCGATGTACTTATAGTGTTGTTATCTAACGGGTTATCGAATTATTTCAGCCACATAGTACTTGAAAATGATTGTAAACTCGCGCTTAAATTACTGTTCTGATACTCCAGGTGCCACCGACTGCGTCATAGCTTGATGCCAGATGCTACTTTTTTCTAAACACACCTAGTTAAGGCGGGATAACACTGCAAGACTTTTTGACAAGGTCAAAAAAAGCCCGTTTCGAATCGATGCGTTCTGTTTCTTCCTTCTACACAACAGAAAAGTCCACAACTCTCTGAATACCAATTGATTTCGAATTTAAAAGATACGCAAAACTACGCTAGTAATACTTGGTAACAGCTAGCTGACATCACCGCTAACATTTTTAAACAAATCTTATGATTGCCACACCGTCGTGTCTTCAATATGATGAAGCACTTTGTACCCCGTGCGGACAACAAAACACAGTCGTGCGAAGTTCTCGCTGTAAATATAGTTGTGATGCAAAAGTCCAACCTCCTCATCGTTAAGAGTTGCAATTATATTTCTTAGGGCCACTTCACACGTCATTCATATAAATGTTTTCGCTGATTCGAATGTCTCCCTGTGACCTTGAACTAAAAGGAAAGTGCACTGTTTGTTTTCAGTTTTATTTCACACTAAATTTGAAGAGATATCTATACTTTGCCCTAGTGACACTAGCAGAGGAATCTGAGTTGACGGTCAACATTTTTATAACTTTTTGTGGTGTACACAAAGTTGTACTGGCGACGACACTGCAAAATTTTCGAAAGAATGGATAGGCGAAGGCAGTTATATAAACGTGTGATCTCGCTCTTAAAGGCCTTACTACACGATAGTCTTTTGAACGTGTTCACTCATCCAATCGTCACATATATGTCACGTGTATGTGTAGATACGTATATGTCTTATCAATCAGATTGCAATAAAGTGTCCTTGAATAATACAGTTTCCTTTAACAATGTACGTTAAACTAGATATATTTTTTACTTCATTCCTTTAATCTGGAATACTATGTTCCCTCTTTGCTTCACTTTTCCACTTTCTACATATTTCTCGCTGGTTTTCATGTTTTCATGTTTTGTGCTCTACTGCGGTGGATGCCTCGAGTTAGTTGACGTACTACATTTCCCGTCTTTATTCCTTCCTGTGAAGTAAAGCGTAAGCTGCGGGTAAGAAGATTAACACCACTGTATTTATACCAGGTAGTTAATGTGCTAGCAAGGTTCGTGGTTCTATTATATTGCTACGGGGAATGAAGACTTTGGCCATAACAAACTTTCGGAGCGGCATATCGTACGCACACAGTCACTGCTCGGTCGCCATGGGCTGTCATAGGCGCTTTTGGGCTGTCTTTGGCGAGCTCGTTCCGAACCGAACATATACATCGGTTCAGTGGCGAGCAGTGTCAAGGCCACCTAAACTGAAGGTCTAGGTGGCGTTGGCAGCGTGCCGCGCTAGTTCCAATAGTTTTCCATGCATATTACGCACCTAGGACAGATTAACAACTTGCACTGCTGTGCAGGGAAGAAAACGTTTGTGTTTACTGCACTGAGTGAAATGGCTCCAGGTGCAGTATCAACTAGAAAAACACTTGAATGAACTAAATGAACAAAGTGAAGCTTGTAGCTGTTCTAGTGGCTGAACAGAGAAATTCAGCTTGCAGCTAACGAGAGTTTTATGACGAAACAGTTTGCTAATCATATGCAGCAAGTATTTATGAATAAAATTGGCACTCTAATGATGGATTGTGGCACATCGATCGCTGTTCATTACTTACATCGTCGCCAAGCAAAGATTTGTATCGTTAAGCCAAGCTGAAAACAATGCTGGGTTTAAAGTAAAACAAACAACACGCCTAAACGTGCGTACTACGCCCTGGCTACCTCTGACGAAAATCCCCAAAAACCCACAACCAGTAGCAAAATGTAACCTTGAGTAACTGCGTAACGTATAGCAAACAACGACTGCACTAGTGTATGACGCACTATACCTGCTGTGTATGACGCACTAGTGTATGACGCACTATACCTGCTGTGGATTGTAACCATAACTGTGCACCTTACCGGCCGTGCAAGTGTTCAACTGATGCCAGCTGTGCGATTGTTTCCACTGAATAAAAATGAACGTTTGAAAGCACACGGCATCTGAAGCAGATATTCTGTAACATAGTACATACAAATTTCGGAAGGAGCTGATTGTTTAGGCAAAATACTAAAAGTTGTACATCAGCATTAAGTTTACAGTTCGATTTGAAAGCCTTTTCTTCCTTCGTGAAAATTCCAAGGTTACTACAAGTCAGTTTGTTTAAAACTATTCGGGAATAAACTTTGGTTATAGCACTAATCACTGTATTAAACTTGTCAACTTTTTTAGCATTAATCACTGTATCAGAATTGTCGAAAATGTTTCGCCATAAAACTCTTCCCATCTTCAGGCCTAAAAATAAAATCTGTGAACTTATTGGTTCTAATATGTCCACAGATTTTATTTTTAGCCCGGAAGATGGCAAGAGTTTTATACCAAAACGTTTTCGACAATTTTAATACAGTGATTAGTGCTATTACCAAATTTTATTGCCGAATAGTTTTAAAGAAACTAACTGATAGTAACCTTGGAATTTTCAGGAAGGTAGGAAGGCTTTCAAATCGAATAGTAGCTACGGTTAACCTATGTGACAGTAAATACAACAGCTATACTACAACCAACCAAAATAGTCCAATAAATTCATCTAAAACTCCAAAAAGAATTTTCCCAAGAATGGAAAAATGTACATAAGCAAGATAAAAATCAGAGGCATTATAAGCTAGTCGGGACACTCCAGCCCGTGACTCAGGAAGCCCAGACTAAAAACGAGATGCAGTGCAGCAGATGTCAGTGAACGAAACTAAATGGAATACGTGACTCACCAAGTCTGGAGGAACAGGCAGACTGAAAACCATACAATCACGAACTGTAAATAAATTTAGGTGAAACACCTACACACACGCAGACACATACCATGCTGTCGCCTGCACAGCTTAGCTTTTGCTTCACTGAAGGGGGTTGTAGGAAGGAGACTAATTTTTATGATATTTTTCCCGTTTTTTCCAGAGGCTATTACTGCATTTTTTTTTCGAAACAAGTGTTGGTATAGGCTCCAGCGATGGCGACCAAAGAAAAGTGTGAAGATAAAAAAGAGATGTAAGTATAGAAATTAATAATTTACTTTCAAATACTGGCCATTATCAAAAGCTTATTACTTCAAGAAATTACATAAATTGACATATAGACATGTGAAAAACATGCCCCGTGAACGACTATATTCTCAGTTTTATTTGGTTTATAACTAGTAATCGTAATAATCGAACAGGTGTCACAAGCATAAACTAGAGCACTGTGAGAGTGCTTCGCCAAGTAAGGCCAAGTAAGGCAACGGTAACGAAGAATTCATATTGGCTCTAAAACCATGATTTCTTTTGTATCAACTTCACAATCCAATCATTTGTACCTTTTAATGGTATTAACAGTTTCAGCAATTTTTTTGAAGATCCTTTTATAACTGTCTGACTTATGAGGCCAACAAATATTATGACAAACATAAGTCAAACATACAAGCGAACCAACCGATCTGCCACCAAATTTAATCATTTATATCTTTCAACATAACAAACAACTCCTGTAAATTTCATAAAGATCCATTCAAAACGTCTTGAGTTATTGCGTAAGAAACATTAGGACTGTCCAACCAGCTGCCTCCGACGCTGTTAGATGTATACTGATACAATTGAAATGATGTAATATCACCTACAAAATATCAGAGAAATGTGATAGTGATAACCGCTGTAGCACCGATGATAGTAATATACGGCACACTGTAATGCTGACTATCGCGTATCAGCACTTAATTGTCGCCAGAAATGCTATTTCTATGTAGAAACTTACTATCCATGTTGTGTTTGTCAATAGCAGGCAAGTACTCTGTGAAAAGGAACAGAAATCTTCCGTACGTATTTTATTGTGGACTTGCGTGACTTAGGATTTCTTTTACAGTCATATGTCTTGTCTTTTGTGTATAATTACTACGAGATGTTGATTGTGAATATCTCTTGTGTATCATTTTCTTTGCTTTGTTTACTTTCTGAAATAGCCATGTCGTAGCTCCCTTATTTCACGTGAATAGAGGCAAGTACACTAACATCTATGTAAACAGTTTATTTGCGTTATCAGCAGACATGGTTGTTATTATTAACAATGCTAATAGTATGTATACATGTCGTGTTCTTTTAGCGCGTGTTACATTGCTATAAGTTTTACTGGTTATAACGTAAGTCTTTTTAGATACTTTTAGCTATACTGTTTACTGTTGTCCAAAGTGCGCTTAACAGATACAGACTAGTCCTTCATACGTGGTGTGAGTGACTCCCGACTAGGTCAGCTGCTCGAAAATACCCTGCAGGCCAACAAACAAGGCGAGTCATATTATCACACACGCATAAAGTTAAAATATGCTCCTTAAGAGTTAAGAGGCCAAGCAGCTGGTGACGCACGATGACGGGCTTTCCGACGGATAAGTTAACCTTAATACATAAGCTGTAAAGAAGAAGGCCCAGTCTTAGGATTAATTTGGACCGTCGCACTCGCGCTTCTATCGCACCATCTCCGCCATACTAGAAGGTCTGTCCGGTAGTGGTTTCAGTAGCTAGATTTGAACCTTCATCCCTCAGAACTTGCAGAACTTCAGGTTCTATAGGAATAGGTTAAGCAGTATGTTAAGTAGGTAGTGTCAGTTGCTAGTAAGTAGTCCAGAATATGAATAACGTGATTAATGCAATATAGATTTATAGGAAGCAATGGCGCTGGTTTAATTCGAAAGGAGAATCAAACCACCGCCATTCTAGTACTGTTATCTCTGTGTATTGTAGGGTAGAACAACAGTGTAGCGTTTGTAAGAGTTTGAGCACGAGATTTTATTGCGGTCATTGTGTTGATAGGTTCCAGAAGGTCCGCACTATAGAATTATTGAATTGCTGTTGTGAAACGTTGTGTAAACGATGTCTGTGGCTAAGAATTGTTTCTATTTACGTTGGTGTCAGACGACTATATCTATTTGTCTATCGAATTGTTCATTTATTAGTTGCCCATTCAATAATTACCGTCAGCAACATTTATTGTACTGTTCAAAATCGAGTTACGTTGACTTCCTCATTCTCCTCCTTGTTGCCTTTATAAATAAATTTATTTTATCGCCAATCAGAATAACAACCACACATTTTTAACCCCAGCGATTACGGGTGAGGGCGGACTGCTGGTTGGAAGGCCCTAATACCGGCCATAACTGACTTAAATATCAACCAAGTCCGGACAAGCAAATTGTGATAGGGCCATAACGTAAATACATTACCATACATGATATTATTAGGAAAACTTCCCTTAGGAACTCACTGGTATCCAGCGTCTTAGGCTGCGAAAGCCCTGGATGATTGCCTGATGCTATATATATATATATGTAGATATATATATTGTTACAACTGAGTACATAGAGAAGACTAAAAGTGGTGCCCAATAAGTCGTAACCTTAGTGTCAGTGATTCCCAGTTGCATTCAGATGTTCGCCAGGAAGCCTGATCAACTTGCTGGGTGTATGTCTTTATGTAACACTGGAATGCCAGTGTGTATGAACCCAAGTTATTTTCCCATTAATCTGGATTAGAATTGAATATAGGTAGGGCCACTCCTTGAATTTATGTCTCAAAGCTCCAGTACATGGCATCGTACTCATAAAATTTCAACCAAGAGATAATGGGCAATGTTACGTCAACGTTACAACTAATGGACAGGCCACCGTCCCTTGGGCGGTCCTCTCTTCTCCACTCTGGCCGAATGAAGACAAGTTTGCGGTACCGCAATTTACAGTATATTTCAGGCACCAAGCGTGCATGTATTTTTGATATAGAAGTGCCACAATTTTGGAACTTAAAGGGATTTTTAGATAATTTTTGACATATCCAAAATTGACGATCAGCCCACCGATGGATTATTTCGACGAATCTGTGTTTCTTGTTCATAAACAAATTGTTTCCAACATTATGGCAGTGTCGCTTTTCATTTAAGGGCCCAAGCTTAATTAGAAAACATCTATTACAGATTGCATAAGGAGGCCTTAGGGCCAACTAGAGAAAGGCCCAATTTTAGTGGGCTGTCAAGATGGGCTTTATGGCTCAATTTGGAAAGGCTTGGTTTCTGTGGGCAGTCAAGTATGACGTAGTCTGTATATAGATAAATATGTCTATCGCATATAGAATACAATAGATAGCTGGCAGTAGACGGACCAACAGGCCCATTCCCAGAAAGCAGCTGGGACATACCGTCCAGCCCTCTGTCAGCTATCGCGATTAGTTCGCAATTATCGAAACTTCTGGTGGAGAAAAGAAGAAAAAAATAAAGAGTCAGTCGAGGAGACTATCGCGTATGCACAATTAAGTGCTGCAGATCCGGGGAGCTTGGAGACGTTAAGTTAGTCGTGGCATGAAATAAGGATTACGGTGGCTTAGAAGCTTTAGCCATTAGGAGTTTGGTACTCCTGGAAGAGTTCTTAACTGTGGAGGATGTTGCTTTCAATATTAGTCGAGACGATTTTTAAAATGTATTGATCGACTCTGCACCAAAAAACTTCGGAGGGTTGTATATTCCAAATGTTCACTATAAAGTACGGGAAAAACTGCTGGCTGAGACTAGTTCTTCAGTCTTTATGCTTGAGTTTCTGGCAGTTGTTTCTTTGTTTCTGGCCGTTGTTTCGATAATAGTCCCACTCGCACCTGGAAATATGCAGGAAGCTAGGGAGCTCACAGTCTGACCATTTTTCGAGTTAGATAAATACAGTAGGTGGTGCGCGGGATCGAACCCGGGACCTTATGCATAGGAAGTTCGTAGATTGGAAACCTGCGTTCTAAATATTCCTGCAGCCCAATGAAATTTCCAGGAACTCGTGCATCTTCTGGGAAGCTAGAATGAGAAGAGCAAGGAGCTTCTAATGGGATCTCCTTGGAGAAGAGCTACAAAACGCAAGAGATAGCGAAAATTCCAGAGAGCCAAGCTCCGTTTTCGACATCTGAGACCCGTACCATCCGAGTACATACGAAGCGCAAAAATTATGACGCGCAAAAATATGAAGTGCTCATTACTGTTGGTGGCCAGGCTGAAGTTGTACACCTCTGCCGTCGATGAACAAACCAGAACCAAGAAGCGCTAAAGAAAACAACTATAGCTGAACTTCGTTCCAGCGAAAGTCAGAGCTTCTTACAAGCTGAATTTTCCTTATCTTATATTGAAAAGCGTAACGTGCAGAGACACGGACGGATGGAGCCTCAACCAGAAGTACAATATAGATAATATATATACAAATATATTATATACTTCAATCTTCAACGAAAATATTATCACCGCTCTGTGCTTTGCTCGCGGGTGATAACAATGTTCATTGTTTAAGAGATAGAAATACACTCTGTATGATTTTATTTCACAGCAATGTACTCCTATGGAAAAAATCAATTTGTCCATTTTTCAGATTTACTGTCGAGAAGTTGCAATATGAGAAAGAAGTGGTGAAATACCTGCCTCGGGTCACGGAACTGGTGAGGATCATGCCGGCCAATTTCGTCATGATCTCCCATTTTTCTGACTGGGTCGACAAAATCAAAAGCTTTCCATGCAGAAGTTCCGACGTCTGGGTGAATTCTTTCATCAAATCTGGTAAGTACCTTTAGCTACTGGAGAGGTAATTGATTAATGAATTAGAGCTGAACCGACTCCACAGCTAACAACTCCTCCTCCAGGAGTCGCAAACTCTTAACGGCCAAAGCTTTGCCTTCCGAGGCCAGCTTAATTCATCTGCTCTCTTCCGTCCCAACTACACAAATAGACGTCTCTAAGCTCTCCATATTAGCGGCTTTTGATCGTGTTTGCGTCTCTTTGACTGAGGTTCTTTCCCCTCCCCCTTTTTCTCTTCTTTCTTCCTCTGTCATCTATATTGTACTAACATAATGGCAATAGCTCATAGAGGGCTGGGGCGTTAGTGTTGGTGTCTTTCTGGGAATGGGCCTCTTGGTCCGTCTACTGCCAGCTACCTAATCTAATTCAACTATCTTGTTCCATGTACGGGTGATCTTTCCAAATTTAGTGAATATGACGCTGTAAAATGTGGTAAATGTTACGGCACTGTTAATACCTCGGTATGGTACAGTACATTCCCGGTGCTTTCCCTGGTAGTCGCAAGTCTCACGCCAGCGTCAGGTAAGTCTCACGCCAGTAACAATTAACTCTCACACTATCCTGATGACTGTCTTCAAGCTAGTAGACGGAAAACGATGCAGATTTAATCTTACGACAGCGTAAGGTGTTGAAAATTTGCTTTCTTAGAGAAAAACCGCAATATTTTTAACGGTTTGCAGTGCACGAACGGTGCTGGATTGCGTATAGTAGTGTTCGTGTGTTGATGGAGTCAGTGAATTGGAGTCAGTACATAATATTAATCAATGAGATGAACGTCACATCTGAAAATGAAATATGTAGGAGGATAGCTTTGTATACCGACCACGTGCGCGCTCAACGTCCGCTCATTTGTTGAGCGTGTGACTGTGAAGCGTGGCTCCAGCATACCATCAATGGGCAGAAGTCTGGCGAAGCCCGGGGCCGCGTCCGTGTTGGTATGTCGCAAAGACTAAGGAATGAGGAGCGGAGGTGAGCAGTGTTGTGATTAAGAAAAGAATTTTGAGTGAGTATGTATATGAAATGTAGATAAAATATAGGTAACATGTATACGTTATCTGTCATAATCGAGACAAACTAAATTGGCTGTCACTCTCCATTTTGGTGGCCTAGATTGTTTTCGCAGCCGTTCGTTGGCTGCTTACATGTTTGACTGGAGGCACTGAACCTCCTTTACAGTTTAGTCGAGTGAAGAGTAGAAGAAATAGGGCAACGTACAATGGTTATTGCTGCGCATTGATGTACATACATTCTAACATCGTGGCAGGGACGACGTGGATGCAGGAGCTGGTGTGGTTGCTAGTGAGGGGACTTAACCACAAGGATGGCAACAAGCCTCTCATGGAGCGGTTTCCTTATTTTGAGTGAGTAGTATTAATTTAATATTAAGTAGTACTGTCGTTGCCTCATGAATGTTGCCCTCAGCTCCATTTAACCTCTTTGGCTTTCAGATCTGCCCCGGCCCTATAAAAACGCTTGACCCATTTAGTGAACTGGACCCAGTCGGCATGTTTCCCCTATTTTATTAGGAACTTGCTGTCGTTCTTGCCCTAAGCTCGGTACGATTTTCCGACGCTCGATTTTGTTGGGAAATTTTTCTCTTTTCATGGCATTCTGGGAGTATTTCTTCCATTCTCAAAGGTCCTGTGTTGCCAGATATCACCAATTACCGACCTATTACGCTAGTGCTCAATTTGTCGAAGGTGTTTGAGTAACTGGTGGCTTGTAAATTGGGATGCTTCACTAATGTTGTACAGCTGCCTCGGAGTCAATTTGCATACAGAAAAAACTTTGACTGATGTAACGCTTTGTTCTCTGTGTCACACTATTTGCAGCTGTCGCTGGATGTGAGTCTACTGCATCGACATGTTAGCTCAGTCAGTACGTAGGCTTTTGCTCAGAATGATTTGGTGAATGTACATACCTCATAGGCAAAGTGTTACCTGCCTTTGTATGTTGTATAAGATATTCAACAATGAAGTACATTGGTTGTACTTCTCATTGCCTGCCTCATAGATCCTTGGGAAAAACACACGTGCTGCGGCTATTATGCACCCCTTTACATTGGTTATAACTGGGCATTGAACTTGTCAGCTCAGCTGCTGCTATCTATACTCAATTCCGCTTTGGTATAGATTTATTTTCCCGGATTTACGTTCGGAAGTGTAGATCTGCAGGCTCTTAAGTCAGCCGTTATGGCTCTTTGATTGATCTTTCTAAGCAATGTCTGGACTTGCTTTTATTGCATTTAGATTAATTTGAATTTTAATATTTATTAGGAGAAGACGCCAGGATTGCATCCTGACTCTTTCACTGGGATCCGGAGGTAGATGATCCGGAGGTAGATGCATATTCTCTCTAGAATTTTACCTTCGAGCGCATTACTGCAGAGACAAGCATGCACACAAACCGTATTATACAGTGAAATACGTTTTATATTTTAAATTTACAGGGGTTTGATTTACTTTCTATTTTTTCATAATTTATTCTTTCATTTTTTTTATCATACAATCTCTTATATTCCCTTTGATTTGGAATAGTTGGTACATAGAACTTTTGAAGTTGACCAGAAATGCTTGGTGCACACAACTTTAGACGTCGATAAGATAATTTTTTAGAAGAAAGTATAGTTAACGTAGTCGTATCTTTCTGATAGAGCAGGAATACTAAACTCTAACTACGGCATTTCTTCCAGTGCCGAATGTTGTTGCAATGTCAATGATTGCACCCGTTTAAGCTTATGAATTTGCATCTCTCTAGTAACGCAGGTAGGACTGCTTCGTTCAGAATTGGTCAGTTTTTTCTTGGCAAGCCTATGCATGCATTTCACATTGGCGTCAACTTTTTTCATATTTTTTTATTCGATGTTAGATAGCCTCTCAACACTTCCTCCTCTGTTTCAGAAGGTGGGCCGCTGATCGAGGTGGCCGACCTATACCGCTAGACTTCTACCTTTTCCCTCGCAGGGGACCATGGGAGAGAGCGTCTGCGCGGGCGTAAAGTAATCGAATTGTGTAATCAGAGATAGAATGAAAACGTTCAGTAAAATCCTGCAAATCTTGTTGCAATTTACACTGTATAGTGTGTCTAGTTTTACATTTTCATTTTCTCTATTTTTAGAATAGGTAGAATGAAAACGTTAAACAAAATCTGGCGTCTGGAAAATTTTGTCCCATGTGTTAGCTTTAAAAATAAAGATTAAAACATTCTTCTTAGCTTTAAGACTAAAAATAACCCACTCATGGCGTTCCGCCCTGCTAATATGTTGAGTACTGCACCCATATAGGAAAATGAGTTGGGTTTACTCTGCTTCTTTGCTAAAATTTTCAAGGTAAACGTGACAGACACTTTCTGTAGCATAACAATTTAACAAACATCTCAGATAATTAATATCTTCTAAATTGATCTCTGATTATATAATTACTTTTCTTTTCTAATGCCCCCAAGAGGCAGTTTTTCACCAATAAATTCTTGTCTGTCACAAATAGAAGAACAATAGTTAAAAAATGAATTAAATTAAACACGTGCAAAGTATTTTTCACTGTAAAATAATTTATCTATTTATTTCAAGATTTCTCTATTCCTATCACAAATATAGGATCTACATATATTTTTACACCACATGTAGCACACACCGTAATTCAAACTGTAACATATCTTTTTCAGGGAAAATTTTTTTCTCTATCTCTATCAGTATAAGATAAAAAAAATATCTAACTGAAAAATTAAGCTACTTTGTCACTTTAGTTTCGAACGGGTTAACACAATGTACCCTCTACTGTTATTTATCGAACCTATTGTAACTCTTGTCCCATGTGTTAGCTGTAAGAATGTTACTTATAGCTTGAAAACTTCAGGGAGTTGCGCCCCTAGCTTGTCAAACATGCATCCATATGAGAAATACATGATCTTTGTTTGTTAATGCGTACTGTAATTGTAACAGTACTATGTCTTTAGACTCGAAACTTTTTCTTTTCTTGTCATACATGCCCATTTCTCTCTCACTCTTGAAAAATGGTTAGCAGGTCTATATCTTCTGAATTTCACTTTCCACTTTTTTCTTTATTTTGAAAACCTTGTAAACGTACCGTTTTCTACTACGCAACATCTTACCCTAGCCTATTTTTTACTGCATACTGTATTTCATATTTTCAAAAACATTTTGCGCCTTAACTCTGAGCAACCGACGTTTCTCTTAATAGAAAATAGTGTCCGTGTCACCTCATTAATTACTTGTTGGTATTGTGCGAGGAACTCTCAACAAACAAGATGCTAATTCTCTCTTATATTATTGTTTAGTATTATTCTTAAGTTAGCATTAAGAAAGAAAACCTCAGGGTGCTGTGCCCTTACCTTGTTGGATACAGTATCCATATAAAAATAAATGGGATTTATTTATTTATTTTATTCATTTGTCGACATTAAAGCGCATCTGCCACGTTGTGCTCCATTCCATGAGGTGGTCAAAGTCTTGTTGGAGTTGAGTTGACACCTCTAACCACACAGCCATTACAGGAAGAATAGATGTGTCCTCAGTTTGCAATAACGAAACAAATGGGATATTTTCTGAAGGTTTGACTCGACGATGTCTGCTGAAGTCCAAGAAGCCATGGCAGCAGCGACCGGCAGCATCGCGGATAAGAGAGGAGGGCAGTGGAAGATCTTGGCCGACTGCACCGACCGACGTTTAGTGAAGAGCCACCTAAACTATACTCTGCTGCCTAGGGGCGTGCAAACCGAGAAATCCAAGGTGAGGTAACGCTTTGAGATATGCCTGACTCTACAAAGAAAGTAACAAATTATGCTTTTTCTAAAAGAAAAGTAATTTTAGACCAAGTCTTGACGATATAAATTTTTCTAGGAAATTACCGACGCACATAATGCACTAGTGAGTGCTTATTTCATCTCATAGTAATGCCCCCTCCCTCGCTCTCTAAATACTATAACACATTACTCCTCAATCCCGCAATAGTTCTTTTTTGTTTCGTTAACCTTTTTTAAACTTTTGATAAAATATCTCGATTCTAATTGCCTACTGAATACTTTTGATAATGCTTGATATGACTATCCTATCAAATGTGCCTTGAGCTGATTCGTCCATACGAAAATGAAATCTCTATCGTAACACTTCTAACTTGAGATATATGGGCTAGTTCGATCAGCTCATCACAGTCCATCTAAGCCAAGGTCTCTCGTCCGAAATCCAGTCAGGTACTTTAGCTGCGCCGCGTTGAATCGAGTTTTAGGCGTCCCATTACACTGCTGAAAATTAATCTTGCTGGGCAAAACAGAGTTTCCAGCTGCCTCAGGCGCACTTGACTTGCTTTTAACACCTGCAACACGTTGTAACTTAGCGAAACCAACGCTCTTGCCCGAGGTTTTGTACAATTGTGATTAGCCTGGATCGACTTAATTAACGGAAGTAATCGAGCGTTTACATGTTCTCATCAACAGCTCGATTCCACACTTTGTTTATTTGCGATATCTCCTTATTACTGTTACTTGTAACCCTAGAGATAAGCAGCATAACTAGAAAAAGTTAAATTTACTACAACTGTTAGTAATGCAACCAGGAAGAGATAATAAATTTTGGCAATGATCTGTTGGTATGTTTGTACACCATTCTGTCTACCGTTTCATTGCTTGGTGAAAAAATACTGTCGAAGTTCTGCTCTAGACACTGAATGAGTCAAAGGCTTCCAACAGATCATGGACACAACGCATAAGTCCTTATTTCTGTACTTGTATCTATCATCAGATCATCTACGTGATGCGGGACCCCAAGGACGTCTGTGTCTCCTACTACTACAACACAATCAAGTACTACAACTACAAGGGAACCTTCGACCAGTTTGTGGATGTATTTCTCAAAGGCCTATGTAAGTTTAACAGTTTGTCATTTGCGTACAGTCTTGAGTCTTCACGCATAGAGCGTAGCTATACTTCGGGCATGTTCGATTCGTTGCCAAAACTTTGCCTTCAACGCTCGACTTGTTCGAAACTTCAAGCAGGTGCGCTGGCTTCGACCTGTTATAACTGAGTTGCAGTCACTGATTCTCAAGCGGTTATTTTTGAGACCTGCAAAACTGCCTCCTGTACATGGAGTTTTGAACCGACTCAACGTTATCGCGTTGCTTCTAACACGTGCAACACGATTTAAAGAGGCAGAGCCAGAGCTTTTGTCACAAGTTTTTGACAATTCAAGTCTCAAAGATTTTATTTCGAGCCCTAGTCAAATCTTCTAGAGGAATGGGTGTGTAAGTCCGTCTACTACTAGCTACTCTGTCTAATCTAGATTATTCCATATGAGCGATAGTCTCCTAAGCTGCACTCATAGTACACAGTCGAGCGAGCTCAACTTAACATCGTTCGCTTGCCACTCTGCACTGTCGCCAGATGATCTTATTAATCGGCATTGAAGTTCAAGCTCACAACTGAGTACTTTGGCGAACGAACTCTTGAAGAACTCACGCATAACAACTGGGGACGAGGTCCACGAGACATGCATTCATTAACTAGAGCACTCTGAGAGAAAATACAACCGCCAAGCAAGGCAATGTTAATGATAAAATCAAATAAGTCCTGAAATTAGGATTTTTTCTCTGTCATTTCTAAAAATCTCTGCCTCTTAGCAGTAATAACTTGGGTAATTTCTTGCAGATCCGTCCGTAACCTTTTGAATTATGTTCTGACAAGTATTTTGACAGAGTCAAAGGCACAAACGGACCAAGCGATCAACACCAAAATTTCGACATTGGTGCCTTTTAACATTTTTACTACTTTCTGCAAATTTCATGAAGATCCATGGATAAAAGTTTAAGTTATACTTCTGACAAACACTAATCAAACATGCAAACGGAAAAGTTGATCATCGCCAAAATTTGGTCATATATTTTGTGACTATTAGTATGTTTAAACATTTCCGCAAATTTCGTGAAGATCCGTTTATAACTTATTGAATTATGTTGCTGATAAATATTTTTAAAACATAGAGATAAACAAACAAGCAAACAAATAGAGAAACAGATCAACAAACAATTTAGTCATTTGCGCCTTGCAACAGCCCCAACAATTCCTGCAAGTTTGATAAAGATCTGTCCATAAATTTCTTAGAAAAAAGAGGCATGCAAACAAACAAGCAAACAAGCTAACAAACAAACAAATGGTAGCATAAATCTGCACTAAAAATTAATAATCTGTTCCTCTAAAACATACTTAACAATCCCTGTAAAGTTCGTAAAAATCCGTTCCTAATTTTTCAGTTATTTTAGTAAAAAATGGCCAAGTAGACAAACAGCCTATAAAAAAAAACTCGATAAAAACATAACCTCTTTGGCGGAGGTCAAAATTGAACACATATGTGAGGTAATACTTTGGTTGGATTTCATTTAGTTAGTAAGGCTTAGGCTTCGTTTAATTATCAATATTAAATATATTAAATATATCATTGGATGCTATTTGCCGGGTATTGCTCTCGCTTTCATTTCTTTGATTAGGCATATTGTATTGCACAGCATGTTGCGGTTGCGCCTGCAGCAGAGTAGCTGTAATTGAAATAAAAGAAGAAATTACGGAAATGGTAAGCCAACTTCCGCCCATACTCATCGCACAACCAAGACCATGCATTCGTTATCAGTTTGAGGCACTAAACTCTTGAAGCAATTCCCATAAGTGCAGATGGTATATTTCGATACCTAGGTTTTGTAGGACCACTTAGGAATTACATTTAATCGATGCAACTGAAATAACTTGTGATAATACCTACAATTAGAATTTCACAATAAAGCACAGGAGAGGCGATCGATTTTCTCTATGTAGTAGAAGCAGAATTATTTGTTCATCAAGGATCTAAGCATTTATACACAACGGCTCTCAACACTGATACAGAATACATACCTACACTAAGGATCTTCACACGATTGACTTCCTAATTACCATCGGGGGTGAATGCCAAAGCCACTGAGACCACTGGGTTGCCTGCTAACTCTGTTACATGCCTAATGAATATTTTGTATTTCCAGTCGATTTTCTGCCGTACTGGAGTCACGTGCTCAGCTACTGGAACAAGCGACACTCGGACAACCTTTTGATTCTTCGCTACGAGGACATGAAAGCGGTAAATAATTTTTTCTAGTATGAATGATGCAGTAATCGGTTTGAAATTAACGCTTGAAACACGTTCAAAGTGGCTCCTCCATTACTGATAGCTATGGGGATTAGATTAAATCACTTCAACATTACGGATGCAACAGGTCTGTGCCTAAAGAACTGGATTTGAATTTTCAAGACCACGCTGTAGAAAAAGATCCACGAACCAGAACCAACGCTGTGATTACATCGGGACCTCCCAGCCTGTGACCCACCAAGTCCCACTTCAGTGGACTGGACGTGGAGAGCAACAGATGGCGGGGGTGGACCAAAATGGGTAGACCCCCCCCCTAGTGTGCCTAGGCACTAGCACATGAAGATGATCCTGAGCAGATGAAATGTTAGTCGAGGAGCCCATGGAGATTTGTTTACTATTGCGAATTTGAGACTGGAAGTATGATGGGGTAGGCCATGGGAACCTGGAATCGCCGTTAAGGTTCGGATCCTATACCGATCCCAACGGGACCACTCAGAATAATCCAAAATTCAAGCTTAATCAGCATAATTGAGTACGTCCGTGAAACTATAGCGCTAAAATGTTCATCTTGGGGTTAAGAATCAAGATCAACCGTTCTTAAGTGTAAGCGCCTATACTTATTCCACTTAAGATAGACCCTAATTAGTGCTAATTATAAGCACTTTAATTATCATAATTGAGCACATAAATGAAACCTCCTCCAAAAAAACAAAATATATCACTTGAGGGCCCCGAGTGTGGATTGTTCACTCTTAAGTTTCCAATCCTGTACAGAGTCCATTTAGAACGAGTTTAAAGTTAGGGACAGCAGAATATCAGCCTGTGACACTTAGATATCAATTACTGCTTCTATTACACAAATAAGCAACAGAAGAATCCGGCGTCTCGATATCCATTTTCTATACCACTTGCCTTAACAAGATTCAACCGCTACCACCTGGGATTTTTAATTCATAAGGCCTAAGTATGTCCCTTCACTATCAATTGACAGGTCTGGTGACCAACTTCCTACATGTACAAATGAAATCAAAATTGAATATCATGTATTTCTCATATGTATGCTTCATTCAACAAAGTTAGGGCACAACACCCTGCAGGTTTTCATTCATAATACTAACATGGTCTATTCCAACAATCTTATTACAAGTATGGGTATAATTATGTAAATGCGATGCATTTGACTTGTGCGCCCGATCAATCGATTGCATATACTTGGCAGAATATGGGGTGTACTGAACATACATGTTATAGACCAAATGGGAGAATGATGTTCTGGGACTCCATAGCAAAAGCACAATGTTCTGTCAACTGGAACAGCAGCGAGGCCCAACTAAACTAAAATCACTGTTCAGTGTTCATTATGTGTAGCATACTGCTACTGTATCATCCCTGGCTAAATTTTTATCAACTAAGTCTTTCTTGAGGTTTTGACGTTTTTGAAATTTAAGTGGTAAATGTTGCCTTTTTAGCCCATTCGAGTTGATGGATATGAAACTATTTATCTATATATACAGAAATAAAGGAAGACGAGCCGATTACAAAAATTACAATATTTTTTTGTGCAAATGAGTAGTTTTCGAGATATGTATTTGACTTTGAAGTTCTCTTTCCCGTATCTAATACTGAAGCATCCGCGTTTTACGGAAGGTGGAATGGTGATCCGCGGCAATTTGTCCTTATTTATCAATATTGCTATTGCCGCTTTTGCAAAAATACTTTGAAATTCTTTTCTTCACTATAAGATAGTTAAAAAATAGAACTTCAAAGTCATATATCTCTAAAACTACTACGCATTTGCACAAAAAACGATTGTGAATTTTTAAATCAGCCCGTTTTAATTTATATAAAAAAAAGTTTCATCTGTCAAAGCTGGTGGGCTAAAAGGTCAAAATGAAAGAAAGAGCCAAAGCAATATGAAATATGAACGCTAAATACGCAATAATTAAGCATGTCAGATAAAAGTCTATTGCGAAGCCAGTCGCAGGAGCAAAAGAATTTAAAAATAGAAGGCAGATATTAAGTAAGGATTTTTGTACATCGTTAAGTTCCGGTCTCAATTTGAAAACGTGTACTGATTCTAAAATTCTAAGGTTCATTAAGTTGTTTTGCACTGCCGCTTATCTTAATAACATCTTCAC
>LQNS02020120.1:12767047-12785818 GCA_001587735.2 Parhyale hawaiensis | reverse complement strand
GCCAGGATTTGTTTGTCTGTCAGCAACATTAATCAAAGTGTTATTCACCAACTTTCACGAGCGTTGCAGAAACTGTCGGGAATGTCACGAAATACAGGTGATTAAATTTTGGTGGTAATAGGTCCGTCCGCTTGTGTGTGTATCTGTTAGTCATTCGTTTGTGTTTTAGCACTGCGTTGCTTGGTGGAGGTCTGCCCTCTCGGAGTGCATTTCTTCTGTAGTTAGCCCTTTTGTAATGTGAGGTTCGTCGTTTACAGTGTGGGACTACTTGACACGCAAAACTTCATACGAAGTAAACTCAGAGCGGACAAAATTGTTGAAAGGAATTTTAGGTTGGGTAGTTTAGATCCGTTAGTATCTATGATAACTTTTTCTCACGTAACTTAACTCGCAATCTCAATGAAAGGAAGACAAAGCAGAGCCCATTTGTCTGTGGCTAGACTGTTGACTAGGCGCCGCTGAAAACTAATATCAGGGTTTGTTCAATGGGTCGACGATATTGGAATTTCGAGGCTTGATTTGTCCAGATTTTAGATAAAAGCGTTGGATTAGCCATTTTCCGTCATGTTGTAATTGTTGAAAACAAGGCAGTAGCGTTGAGCTGCTTCGAAGACTCAAGCTCACGGAAGAAGATGAGCTTTTGGAAGTGCCATGGGCAGCCGATTAAGGGCCAACACGCGAAACGTAATTCTACTGGAAATTGAAACCAGCGCACACGTCTGAAGTTCCGGACACGTCCAGCATGGAAATTTTCAATATGTCCTCCAATCGAATTGGTCCATAAATTATCCACTCAGTGTGACTAAACGAGCACATCTTTAATTGGTTCCCGCATAAATATCGAAACGCTACTTAACCAATGAATTTTACAGTTTATGATTACATTAGTCATCCAATGAAGGCAGTTTTAGCTCTGCTTATATTGAGCTATTTGAAGCTTCACAATGCAATTTCACTCTCTAGATGTTTGTTTGAAAGATTGAGTCACGTTTCTGTAACAGTAATAACATCATAAATTTACTCAAGAGAAGCTGCTATAGCTTGCAGTTCGTTCATCTTATATAACATGCTCTGAACGTTGCCAAATAGGAAGTTGATGCTAGTGTTTCCACCATTTCTACTGACTCCTAGTCAATGATGCGTTTCGAGTGTCCGGATGCGGAGGTAGGGTACGGGAAGAGATTGAGGGTAGGATCGTTAAGAGCGGTGGGAGCGCATATGTCACGAGGTGAGCAAGAGAAGAGAGGTGTAAGCAATGCGAGTTTGCAGTCATCAGAATGATGTTTTACGTCCGCAACTCATTGGGCGGACAGTAGGACGTTTCTGCCGAGTTAGAGTTGCTTCACATTATTCTGGTTTGGGGCGTTATGCGAGAGCTGGTCTTAAAGGGCAAGTTACCAGTATTGACCTTCGGGTAGTGCGATCCATCTCTAGCGATGGGATTATGCTTGAGGTTTTGAGGATACGGCAACGTTTTCTGTCCACAGCTCTCTCAGATTGTAATTTTACTGGGATCTGGGTTGTCTACGAGCCCGAGAGCTCGCAGCTTGAACTCGTTTGCTCAATGTTGATAATAAATTCGGGTTGGCTGGCAGTAATATTATATTGTAAACCAAAAACTACAGACATATGAGGGTCTGCGAGGGTCGATATTATTTGTGGCAGAAAGGATGAAAGAGAGACCCATGCGTGACATCTGCACAGATTTATCAGGAGATGGCCCCGGTCGGCAATTTCTTCCTCTTCCATGTGAGGTGTACGGTTGATGATGACGTCCTCATTTTTGGCAGGATCCCTATCTTAGACCCAAGAGGAGATGAGTACCGAGGATCACACGGAACGATAAGAGGGGTGCTACTAGGGACTTAGCTGGTGAGACTTGGCATTCGTTTGCTCAATAGCAGGCAAATCGGTCGGAGGTAAGAGTAATGGTGCTGGGTTGTAGCACTATTCGACCCTGAACCGATCTGTTGCTTGCATGGCAATATCCAAAGCCGGGACAGCTGGAGCATCAAGCAACAACTGGCCTAAATGGCAATTAAGTTCTTTCCATCAGATAGAAATAGTCTCAGTCTGAATTCAGATTCAGAAGCGAGGTCAATATAGTTGCATTTATTGGTAAAACGCATCACTCTTTATTACAAAATTGTTGGAAAGTTGAGTTTGTTGATGACTTATGCATAGTCAATGAAATAAGCGAAGTGCTAAGTGTTTCAATAAAACATTAAACAATGAAATGTTTTTGCTGTTTTTACAGACCTTCAAGCGGCACCATAAATTATTTTGTTACATTTCTCTCCGACCACTTGGTATCTACAAACTATAACAAATTAGAAAATAAAACTATCTTAACTATCCTATGAGGTGATGTTATTAATTTATTTAGTCCTCTAAGTTTGTGAGCAACTGAATATTCTATACTTATCATTAGTTCCTGCGGATTTATCCCGGCGATCAATAAGCTAACTACAGATTCTTTCCGAAAATTATAATGTTAGTATTCCTTATTTTACCAAATTTGGTTAAGTTTTTTCTCCTGTGCTAAATGCACATTTGGAATCTTGACTGTGGATATAAGTGATCACTTGTCCATTTATATTCAGAACCTACAATATTTTCAATTCCCATCAATGCTACTGAGTTCCAAGAACTCTTCCTCATCAGAATGAAGAAAACAAATTTTGTTTTTTGTACATAAATTGAATGCGGACTTTACAATGAGTCAGTTGTACACTCATGTTTGCTTCACATATGTTGATGGTTTCCATTTTGAAAAATTTAATCTACGGTGAACAATAGCAAGTTTAATTGGCTATCTCGTGATTTAAAATGCCATAATGAACACCGACTGTGCAAATTGTTTAAGCGAGATGTAATAAAAAAGTTTTAGACAGTTTTCAAGGATCTATTTGCTGAACTGACTTATAAGTAAAGGCAAAGATTATTATTAAAAAAAGAAAGACTTATGAATCTAGTAAGTAGTCTCAAAAAGTGCGGCAAATCGTGAACGAGATTTTAAACAGAAACACTTGATAAACGCACTTGCTGATGCTGCCTCAGTTGCTTCCTTCAACATTTTTTTTTACTTTCATTGACACGACTCTTGTCCAAAACCTACCTCAACAGTCTGGGACTTCCTCCATTAATACGAATTATGATAATGATATAGGTGTCTCGAGGCCAACAAATTCCCGTGAAATAATGCAGACATTTTCAAATCATTCATCGGAAAATGCTGCAAATTGCAGTGAAGTTCTACCTTTTCACACCTTATCTTCACAGGAAAGTCATAAATTACATAGGTGATCCTCTTTGCGACATTTTCAAGCTGAGTTTTGAGATTGGTATTAACCCCAATGTTCTAAAGCAGTGGTTCCCTATAAGGGGTCTATAAACCTTCGTAGATCCCCTCGGGGGTCGACCATAGACCTCTATAAGGGGTATATTTAAGTGAATCCTCTATTCTTATTTTCCTGTTTGAATTCAAAGGCTAAAAATAAATTCTCTAGCAAACAACATTTGCATGTAGTATTAAAATAAGAAAATAACAATGCTTAATATATAAGTTGCACATTTACAAGGAAAGATCTGCTGAGTTCCCTTCCAAGTCATACAGATTTTCTTCAATGTTTTCTTTTAGTTATTAGAGCAAATGCTAACGGGACCCTACTAAATCTCGCTAGTTTTGTAATTCCCAACCAAGTAAAGGTTTCTTTAGATATAAAATTCCAACCTCTAAATGTATATATGCTGTAAATTACTTTTTCCTATAAATCTGGTGCTAGTTGAACCACTGACTATCAGCAGCACTGAATAAATGATTATCAAATAACCTTTAAATGTAGATTATTCTTTTTAATTATTATTGATTTAACAGTGATTTTTTTTATCCTTTGTAACACAGGTTTGACATAAACGCACCATAATGCATACATTCAACGCTAGGGGTGTATGACAATATACTTCTCTCTTTGCAATGGTCTACACTGAAAAGCTGAAAAGTTACGTATAGGGAACCACTGTTCTAAAGCATGCTCGTGTTATTCGAATAAGCAAATCGGGTAACCCCAACGAGGTAGCAAATTATAAACACTGCTAATATACAATAAATATTTTAAAAAGAAACTTTGCTCCAGATTAACCGAAGTCCTAGAGACTGATAATGTAATTTCTAGCCAACAGTATGACTTTCGTATGAAATCCAATGCAACATTAGTCATATTTCATACTGCGATAGCGTAATGTTTGCCTAATAAATAGTATGCAAAAGCTATTTCTAGTCCTTGACTTCAGGAAAGTACAGTATACGATACGGTTGATAAATTGCTGTTGCTAAGAAATCTCGATCACTACGGCCTCCGTGGTACAGCGAACGCATTAATAGCAAATTGACAAACAGGTATCAGTATGTACTCTATAATAAAATCAAATTTCAAGTTTTGCCTATTAACAATGGTGTCCTCTAGGCAGTGTGCTCGGACCATTGTTATTCAACAGATATATATGGGCTACTTAATTGTGGTATGAAGTGCGTTCTGTTTGCAGACGATGCGTGGGTTTTTGCTAGCAGATTGAAATTTCACTCAGCCGTAGCCGACACTCTGTATATACTTTAAATAGGCTGTCAGAATGGTTATCTGAGAATATATCAACAGCGCATGAGGATAAAATTGAGTTAATATTATTCACTCCATGCTCCTGTCCTGAGTTATCTTCTGTTTATTTCACAGGTAAAAAATTACAGTGTGTGTGTCTCAATTACGGTACCTATGCTGGTTTATTGTATGATATAATTTAATTATAACTCGGCTTTAAAGCCCAAATTGGAGACCTGGGTAGAACGCTCTGTGGAGTTCTTGGCATAATTTATGCAATGTCCAAATATGTCATTCGTGATTCGCTGCAACAGATTTATTATTCATTAGCTCCTTCTTTGTTAGTTCAAAGTATTATCATCAGAGGTACAGCCTCTCAGTGTTAGATTTATTAATTGGAAGATGTACTAAGTAATATTTCAAGGCTCACAAGCCTTGCTAAATGTGATAGAAATATTATACCGTTGATGAATTGTATGATATGTACTGTGCTTTGCATATGATACAATTTCAAGATGTGTACCATTCGCAGGTATCATGTTTCCGATCACTTATACGTAACCATCTTCAAAATTGAAAAGAAAAATTATTGCTTTCTCATTCCCAAACAAACTCATGAAAAGAGACGCTCCATTCTTAAAATCCCAAACGTGCGTGTTGATGTGGAGATATGGCCAACTATTTCCTCAATCGCCATCTCTTGTTAAAAAAAATGCTTACAACGCGTTTAGAAGGCCGTATGAAAATTATGTGATAGAGCTTATATAATTATAACTAGTTGCCTAAAAATACCACACCATTCTGTACCGGCTATGGCTATTATTGTTTGTGTATAGTATTTTGAAATGACTTCAGAATTTGTATTGTAATAAACATATCAAACCTAAGCGACAGCCCGTTCTCAGTGGAGTCCCGAAAGATACTGTGTTTGGTCCAATACCTTTCGTGACAATGATCAATGACATGGGGCACCGATGCGAGTTTTCCGTTCATTCCTCGTTTTCGAATGACTCACGAATAATAAGAGCAGTACAGACACAAGGCAGACGTGTGGGCTGTGCAGTTTGACTTATCTAACATTTATTGCTGTTATCAGATGACAGCAAGACTTTCAACGCAACAAAATTAGAACTGTTACGAAACGGGAAGAACTCTGTCCTTATTGAATCAAATTCCTACACCACGAGTGATGGGAGCGAAATCGCAACAAAGAAAATTTTAAGAGACCTTGGGATGTAAATGCAGGAATATGCCACTTTTGAGGATACTGTGGCTAGACTTGTTGCAATGGACAAGAAATGAATTGGATAGATGGTCCGCACATTGTCCTCACGAGAGAAAGATATAATACTCATCTCATGGAAACAACTGGTACTACCGAGGATACACTTCTGTTCAGTGTTCACCTCTATGGATACCAAGCAACTGGCAAGACTCAGAGCGCCTCGAAGCTATCCAGAGATCCTTCACAGCTAAAATTTGAGCCATGCAAAAATGCAACTATTACACATGACTTGCCTACTTCCAAATGTTTTCAGTTAAACGGTGATTTGAGCCCTTCACGATATAATAAACCTATCAGACCTACCATGTATGTTTGAATGTCAAATGTCATAGGGCGGGTTCTTGTCTGTATTGGTCGCACTTGTGGAGAGAAAATTCTAATTAGGAATCGTGGTGAAGCAATCGCCGCGAAGTATTCTAGTAGCTTCACTGTCCGGGGTGACAGGCTGTTCAACAAATTGCTCCGTCTCATTCGAAACGCCACCGGTATTGAGACTGGGAAATTTAAAAACTTGCCGGACGCATACTGTGCTTACTGAAAGTGCCAGACAAACAAGCTGCAAGGGCCTACGTGCAGTATGGGGATAACTCGCTACTAGCCCCCCTCCCGCTGGTACGGAATGCATCATCATCTGTGCAGAAAATGGGGGCGCGTATAATGTTACCTGGACCTCATCCCAAGACTCTTCAAGGTAAGAGACTTGCACGCAAACGCTGGTGTTTTAAAAACACAACTTCCTTTGCGGAGGTAATAAACACAGGCAAAGGCAGAGACGGACACACAACTTTTAAGCGCACCTCAAATCTACCGTTCGATGCTATCGTGACGTCATCATTGGCTCTTGCCGCGGCTGCAAATATCTACATGACTCTGGTATCATAGATACGAACATACAATTTAATGCTAGTAATCAATTGTGACTCTATTTTCTTGAAAAAAAAAAAAAGATTCTGAAGAAATGTCTCTCTGTGTGAATTTATCTTTGATAGTAACTTTTTACTGGGAAACTATGGAAAGTGCAGTCATTGCAAGGTCGTTAGATGTGAAACAAAGTCAGAGATGGCCGGAGAGATACGTGTGTTGTTCGCGCTTCGCAGCGAGAGGACCAGTCGTGAGTGATGATTGATCGTGGGTGGTGGTGGTGGCGGCCAGTCGCTCGGGTTGTATTTCTTTTCTTGCTTAATTTGTGGCCGTCAAATTAACTTACTAGAGGATTCACAGAACCGCCGTTTCCCTCCCAGGGAGCATAGCAAGGGCCAGAGGGTATGGTTAGTTAAGTTTGTCCATTCTATGTTATGGAAAGTAGCGACCTTAGGGGGGATTTTGCATGTTACATTAGCTATGGGCCTTCAGGATGTCCGTCTTTCGAACCCACTTTGCTTCCTTCTCTTTTCATACTCATACCGATGTTGCTTTGTTCTGTTCTTCCTCTTCTTTCTTGATGTGCTGTTTCCATGCGCGTTGATCCACCCTCGTAAATGGATTCCACGTTCTATCGACATACTTCATGTCCCTTTTTTCCTCTCTTACACCACTCTAGTTGTGTCTAGGGAGTCTTAGACAATATAATAATTCACGGAAAACTACAGCTCGCAGCACTGCACATCCCGCGAATATACCCTGATATGCGTAATGAGCAGTCGGTCCCCAACAGTCTTTACTAATCCGCCTCGGAGGCCCTGGATTCACGCACATTACGCTGTGGCCTACACACCTCCACTTTCATTTCGCTACAGAAAACTGTAATAAATTCCTCTACTGAAAAGACACTTTTTGTATCCACAATTTCATCGTATAGAACAGGACGGTCCAACTACTGACCCGCGGGCCGCGAGTGGCCCTTCGGTTGATTTTCCGTTGCTCGCCATAGCTTCTATTAAAAATTTAATTTATACTCGAGAAAACTACTAACAGTTAATAAATTCTATGTATATATGAGTCACGCGCTGTAAGAATTAATATACGTATATTTTCCACTGGAGGGCGCCTCCAGCCACCATCGCTTTCAGTAGCTGCCTTACATGAGGGTTCTTCTGTACGCCAGCGAAGCTCCCGCGTTCTGTAGAAGACACGTTCGCTTGCTTGAAAACTTACACATCGGCCGTTTGCGACGAATTTTGGGACTCGCATGGAGGGACAGAGTGCTGCACACCATGCTGCACACCGAGTTGATGGCTGGCATCCAGAGCGTGGAGTGCACGCTGCTGCATGAACAGCTGCACCGCACTGTAAAAAAATCTCCAGTACTTCAACAGAAAGAAATAAAAGGTGTCTGTAACCGCCTTCGCTTTGAAAAAAAAAAAAAAAACTAAATTTTCCGTCGTTCCGCCAGAAGAGCCTTTAGCCCTATAGTTCGCATGGCGTACAGAAAAAATATTTCGTCTCATCTAATTACAACGGTGATTTTTTAAATTGTTTCTGTGATATCTTGGGAAGTTTCTCCCGACGCCGTCAAATGCTGTGCCCGGAAGTTCTGCATTAGTGTGTATGTCTAATTATGCATGAGCTTCGCATGCTCTTGATTTTAACTGAATAATGTTATCAAAACCAATGATGGTGTTGTAAGGGTCGCATCATTTCAACAATTCTCAAATATACATGCATTTACTAAATATTAAAGGAAGTGTGATAATGATGAAAACCTGTTGCTAACGCCTGTTTATAAAAACCTAGATGTACTATTTTTCTCAAACAAGAACGTTGAGAACCAGGACTTGCCGGACAACATCCCCTCTTATAACACAGATACCCATACAACAATCAACACAAATCAAACATTTTCAAAAGACTACCTACCTTGTAGACGAAGACCAGAAGCTCTAAGTGAGCTACACTTAAATGTCTTACCATTTAAATTGCATTAAAGTTTCACTGGAATAAGAAATCTTCAACACTGCACGCTAGACTATGTAGATCTATTTATATATCGTGTTCACGTTCCTCCTCACGTCCTCCCTTTTTAGATGTTTTTCGCTCCTCTTGATTTCCTCAGGTATTCTGCTCTCGTGCTGTGGAAGTCTTGATTTTGTTGACTTACCAACTGAATTGCCGTTCTTCATTGCACTCTTTGAACCACAGCTTGCGCTCTGGGTGGGGAAGATTAACCCTACTCATACCAAGTTGTATTATTTTCCTGCAAGGGTTCGTTATCTATACAAGTATTACCGCCGGGAAGCAGACTTTATTAATTGAAAAATTTGGGAGAAACGATGGTAAGGTTAGGTTAGGTATGGTTCGGTAAGGTTAGGTAAGGTTAGGTTAAGTTAAGTTAGATTTGGTAAGGTTAGGTTACATTAGGTAAGGTTAGGTTAGGGTAAGTAGTGCTTATTGTAGTGCTTCTCGTGGCTTTGATGCGGCAAGATAGCTTACTTGAACGCCCGCACAGTGATGAACGTACACAGAATGGCGAGTTTGGCGCCAGTGCGTACGGGTCAGCATCTCCGTGTGCGGCACTTTGTCCCTCCAAGTGAGTCCCAAAATTCTTCGCGCGCAACAGAGACCAAAAGTTTTCAACCAGGCAAACGTGTCTTCTCTAGAGAGCGAAAGTTTCGTTGGCGAACAGAAAACACTCAAATATACAGCCCCGAAGACAAACAGCAACTTTAGCGTCCATTGTGAGATCGCGGCTGAGCACAACACGCCTGCTAATACAGCAAAAGCTTTTTATCTTCCTTGATATTTCCTCATCCACAATACAGCCGACACACAACACACTGCCGAGATAGCAGAACTGACTGGTCTCCTTTATTTCGTCATTACCGATATGTACGGTTGGCCGCCTCTGCGGTGGACGACCACTGCACTGGGAGAGTACTTCAGATTTTTTGTGTGCGTTTATGACCAGGCCCAACGGCCCCGTAAACCTCACACAAACAGTTCAACGCCTTCTGTAGAGGTCAGCTGATGTGTGTGCTACAAGTACGCAGTCATCGGCATATTGCAGCTTGAAGATTCCATCGGTGCCTAATCTGTATCTTCGCATCCAGATGCCGGAGATTAAAAAGTCCGTCGAATCTATATGTCTGGTCCCCACCTCTGCCTGGGAGCAACTTCCGTCGAAAGTGGCCGTCGCAGCCGAGAGATAGATGTTGAATAGTAGAGGGTCCATAGCACAGCCCTGCTCAAATCTAACCTCGACTCTAAACACGTCGGCATCTCTCATACCCACAGCAAATCTCACCCTCACACAATTGTGCAGATTAGATTAGATTGTTGAATAGTTTAAGTTTCCGTCTCCCTAACTAAGGTAAATAAGGTAATCTAACAGAGAAAGAAATGAGGGATACAGAGCATATCGATTGAAATGGAATCCCATGCACGAAGGCGTTCCCACACAGGTTCAACGAGCATGAGAACATCAAGTCGGGAAGCAGGAGTATGAACAGAATGAAGTATCATCAGTAGGAGTATGAAATCAGAAGGAAGCAAAGTGGGCACGAAAGACAGATGTCCCGATGGCCTAGCTAATAGCTTAGGTAATCTTCTGTCTATGCTGCTAATTTGTTCATGGGATTTCTTTCTTTCATTTGTATATATCTGTAATTATCTGTACATTTCTGCATAATTCTGTTTCTATCTTCATTTCACTTTTACTCTGTGATGATGTGAAGAGTAACTCGGAACCGGGTCGGGCTTGGAGGTGTCGTGAGCTTTATTGCAATATCAGAGGACTGCAAGCGAACCTCGCGGAGTTTGGCTTTCTATCCCGTGGTGTATATGCCGTGTCCTGTTCGAAGACGTTGGTGATGGGTAGGAGGCACGACGCTGAGCTTGCCTTAGCTGGTTTTCAGTCACCTTTTCGCAGGCCTTAGGGATCGGGGCCTGGATTCCGCGGAATGGCCGTTCATGTCCGGAGTGGTTTCTGCGCTTACCGGCAGTCAGTGCACGAAAGCGCCTGTCATGAGATCATTGTTGTGAGGGTGTGTGGCTGTCTGAATAATTTTTATTTATTCTCCTTACATCGCAGCCCTGCAACTGATGATTCTCTGTTTGACGTTTGCTGACGGCGATGGCCTTAATCCAGAGCAAGGATCCTAAGTCTGCGTTTGTTTTTGCGGGAGATGTTAATGCACACCACAGACACTGGTTGGGATCTGCATCACCGACTGATTGTCATGGTGAGGCTACGTTGGACTTTTGCACCGTGTCTAGTTGTGTGCAACTAGTTCGTGGGTCCACGCATATTGCTGGTAACTATCTCGACCTCGTCATGACTGATGTCCCGGACTTGATGACGGTGTCAGTTGGCTCCACTATTGGCACTGCAGACCACTCATATCTTGCGGTGTCCTTGAACCTGAACCAGGTTGTTCATGTGGCACACACCAGGAGAGTGGTGTTCGTTAAGAGCAGGGCTAACTGGGCTGCTATTACTGGAGCAAGTAAGGGCGTTAACCTTGGCGCCAGATTATTTGGAGGGAGGATCCTATCCCTGAGCTTAGCGACTTGACTGTTCCTATCTTACAGAGCTTTGTCCCTAAGAGGACTATTCTTGTGAGTTCTCGGGATAAACCATGGTTTGACGACCAGTGTCGAGTAGCTTTCGAAGCTAAACAAACGGCTTATCGAGCATGGCGGCGTTCGCGTGACCGCACGTTGTGGTAGACCTATGTTGGTCGTAGGGCCGAGGCTAAGTGTGTGTATGAGGAGGCACAGCATCGTCAGAGGCAGCGTTCCAGGGAGTCTCTGCTGAGAGTATTGACAATCCACATCGTTGGTGGAGTGAGCTAAGGAGTTCAGTATTCGGTGCTGAACCTTCGTTGCCGCCCCTTGTTTGTCCAGGTGGCACTGGCGTCAAACTCGCCATTCTGTGTACGTTCATCAGTATGCACGCGTTCAAGTAAGCTTTCTTGCCGTGTCACAACCACGAAAAGCACTACAATAAGCACTATCTAACCTAACCTAGCCTAACCTAACCTTACTTAACTTAACCTAACCTTACCTAACTTTACCTTACCTTACCTAACTTTACCTTACCTAACCTAATCTAGCCGTACCTAACCTTATCGAACCTTACTTAACCTAACCTAATCTGCGCTATAGCGAGCAGCCCAGCACACGAACTTGAACGCCACCCGTACGCACATCGATGCACCTACACAGAATTGTCGCAAACGTACGTAGCGCATGGCGAGTTTGACGCCTGTGCGTACCGGCCTCCAGAACGTAGAGGGCAGGCGGCAGCTGGGACAGCTGCACTGGGCTTGGACATGCTTTGAGGATGTCAATTGAACGCTACCCGAAGAAAGCCCCATTTAGTCAATTGAGTTACGGGGAAAGACCTCACGATGTCACGATGACCCAAAGAGACGCTATAAAAATATATTGAAAAGGAATCTGAAGAGCTTTGACACTTACCCTGCCCGCTTCGAAGCTAGAGCCGGCGGCAGGTTGAGTGGCCAACTGCTTGCCGCGATGTGAACTGAGACTCGAAGAAAGGAATAGCCAAACAGATGGAGAAACGACGACTTAGGAGGCACTGGGAGGCGCAGCGACCAGCCGACCCATGCAGACCCTCGGACAACGGGGGTCCCCGTGGCTGCCGCATTGGGTTGTTCAGCCACAGACGCGTTCGCCGAGTTGGTCCTTGCTAGAGACAGCTCGTCATCATCACTGTCCTCTCGGTGTTGACGTGACTATGTCCTGGATTGCCCCCTCTCAGGCCTGGGCTCGATCTCGGACTGCCTGGAGGACTCCGGCACCAAGAGGCGAGGGGAAGTACAGCGATGGATTCTCTGACTCCTGCTCCTGATCTTCATACTACCAGTCTTCAAAATTTTATAATTAATTGGGGCAAAAGAGAAAACCTCGTTAGGTGTACGCACGTAATATACGCGAGATAATAAATAAACATTATTCTTTTTTCTTCCTTAGGCAAGCAAGGTGTGCCGCGAGAGGCCGCAGCACCCAGATCAGATAATGACAAAAGTTATGAAGTGTTCTGCACTAAGGACAAAATACAGTATGTTTGATTAAGTGCAGAGCCGATGATAAGGTTGTTATCAGTTTGGTGAGATAAACTTTATGGTATTGTAGCTGCGTGTTATCTGTTCAGGCAGACACCTCCAAGCCAAGTGTTGTATGAGGCTAATAAATGAACAGCCCGAGCTGTGAAAAAAGTACATGATGCTCTGTAGAATACACTCATGCGTTTTATAGTTACTTACAGGTAGCCTACTGTGGCTTGGCAGCCGAATTAGGCCTAGAAGGTTACACTCAGGAAGCAAAGTGCGTGACGGGAGGACTCACGAGAAACTAGCATCGAAATATAACGTCATCAATGACGTCATCATCTACGAACGGTAGGGCTGAGCAGCCTATGCACATTTTAATTAATTTCGCCTGAAAAATTGTTAGTTGCAAATTTCAATGCTAAAGCACACAAATAAATGAAAAGAACATTTACTAATTGAACAATAAACATAATTATATATTATCAATTGCACAAAACATATATGAACATACAGCATCACCGTATTTTTTCGACTTTATCCATTCAACCTCTCGCTCCTGACTGGCCAGCTACTTGAGCTGCACCCATATATACTCGTACAAAACAAGCAAATGGCTGTCGTCAAGTACAGAAAGTTTGGTATTATTTTACAAATACCACCCACTCCAATTCAGTATTCTTGTCGACATACTTAGGTAGAATAAGGCATTCCAAGACGTTTTTCATGAATAACGTTTTCGTCGCAAATGGTTAGTTTTGAATGATATGTGGCTTTAAAGTTCCCATTGTTTTTCTGTCTCATTCGCCATTACTGCCATGTCGGCTTGTACCTTTGTCTATCAACAAGGGCGCAATGCGCGTACGCATTGTTGGAAGACGCTTCAACTAATTGTGTAAGCGCGAGCTTATTTTGTTGAAATATTCACGTAGAATAAGGCATTCTAAGATGTTTTTCATGAACAACATTTTCGTCGGAAATTTTTGAAGTCTGTTACATACGACTGTTTTGCCGCGCGCCACTTTTGTTATTGGAATACGAGCAAGCACGCATGGCTGGAACACGCATTATGCAGTCTTCAACTGCCGGCATTGGCAACGTTTGTTTCTTGTGTGATACAGTATTTTACCGGTATTGTTAACTAAATATACGTAATCGTTAGTTTTTTGTTGACATATTTAGGTAGAATAATGCATTCTAAGACTTTTCAAGAATAATGTTTTCATCGTAAATACTTACTTTTCGAGATAGTTGACTTTAAGTTCCCTTTGTTTTCTATGAGAGAATATAAGATACACCATCAGGCCAGGCTCACATTGAGACGCAGTCAACACAGGCGACACAGCACAGAGCAGGGCAGAAAACTGCATTTCACTGGTTTCAACCTAAGCACGCATATTGACACGCAGGACAGCACAGAACAGGTGCCCTGCGCCGGCCTGCGCCACGCAGTCGTTCGGACGCAGTTTCCTGGGCCGCGTGCCGCGCAGCTTGACAGCCACTCACTTATTTAGTACTCAAAATTTCATCCACGAAGCAATTCATCAAAGCTGTTCGCCATCAAAGAGTACTGTATTACACTAGTCATCCCGATTATATGAGAGGACCTTAGAACGAGTTATGGTCTCACATCGCATCGAGTCTACAATTAATGAATGGTGTGCATGGGATTTTCATTTCTTTCTCATTCCGTTTTTTTCATATAAACTTCTTATATCATCTTCATTAAAAAAAGAAATAAAATTATGTATTCATATAATTATACATTTTTGCATGAGCCATGATCAGCACTACCGCACAGGACGACAGACTGCTTTTCAATGTGTGCACCACGCCTGTGCTGCGCTGTGTTGCTCTGTCCTGCGCTGCATCTGCCCTGCTCTGCGCTGTCTTGCGTCTGGCCTTACGGCCGTGGCGCGCCATCTACAACGAAGCCCTGTAATAGTTTCTTATTTGCTGCAGCGTGTCTCCCAATCATTTAGGTTAGGCAGGCTAGGACTGGTTCTGCTTACATCCTACGAGAAATATATAAAAAAATGCTGTGTACAGCGATATCGCGCTAAGCCGCCATGTTGTCTAGATGGTGCAACATGGCTGTAATGGGAGATCTTATTTTCTCCCATAGAAAACAATGGGATTTTCAAAGTAAAATATCTCGAAAACTAAGCAGTTGCAACGAAAACTTTTTTATTGAAAGTCTTAGAATGCCTTATTCTACCTAGACATGTCGACAAAAATACTGCATTTCATTGGGGTGTTTCGTAAAAAAATTGCTGAACGTTTGAGCAGTAACTCTTAAAGTTGCTCTTGTGTTAAGAATATAACACTGCTTTTAATTTTGGTAAGGATTAAGAACCCATCCGAAGACGGCCTCGAGCAGGTCCGACCTTCAAATATTTCTACTCGTCGGTGTGACGCTATTCGGCTACATGCGATCACTTCTAAGTTATTTTAGTCCCGGTGAGTCCTCCCATTACACTCTTTGCTTCCTGGTTAGACTTGTCAGGAACGTTAGTAAGGCGCACCGGCTTAAACCTGTGAAATAAAGTTCCAGGCGTTAATCTCCGTGGTGCAGACGCATACAGACACACACACACACACAAACCATTCTATCGTCTATACAATCTCGTTTTCGCTTCGCCGAAGCAGGTTCGAGGAAGACTGTAATGCATCCCATATCTTCTTATTTTTTCAGAGCTTATCACTGCATCATTTAGAAACGACGAGTCAGTGTAGGCTCCAGCGATGGCAACCAAAGAAAACCGTGAAAGTGAAGAAGACACGTAAGTATCGACAATGTTTTGCTTCCAAATACTGCATCGAAAAAAAACGGACAAACGCAAATGTTTACTACGTCGAGAAAGTAGCTACATAAATTGACGCATAGACAGGTGAAACACATGTCCCATCAAGGGATATATTCTCAGCTTAATTGCACTATAACTAGTAGCCAAAATAATGGAACAGGTGCCACAAATAACGGTAAACGTTTTTCTTACGCCGCTCACGAGTAAGTTGGCACAAATGTATCACAGACTACGCCGCACCTTAACGCTCCACTAGCCATGTTTACGCCGATGTCGCGTAGCAAATGAGCCCTAGAGAGCAGCCGCGAGTTAGCAGATTCAAAATTAAAGGAAATATTGCAATTGGGAAATTTCTTTGATTTTATTGGACTCATATAGTAATGATTACTGAACTAAACATGCTTAAACTTTGCAGAAACAAAAAATTAAGAGAACGATGATGAAATATGCCTAATAACTGTACATAGATACGATGTTTTTGAGATCTTTGTATATTTGCAGAAGACTGGTTGGGGCTATACCATAATTAGTGATAGCGAGAGTCGCATATCATACAGTGAGTGCGATGGTATACTTTGATTTGTGATAAAATATCGGGTGTGCGTTCTTTTTGCTTTATTATTTACTAACAAATTTCTCAGTTTTTCCGCCATTTCTAGTTCCTGCACGGCCTGTGGTATGCCATTTCTAGTTCCTGCACGGCCTGTGGTATGCCATTTCTAGTTCCTGCACGGCCTGTGGTATGCAATTTCTAGTTCCTGCATGGCCTGTGGTATGCGCTTGGATTCACAAGACAGAAAGAGTACACTTATTCAGCTGATATTGTTGGCTTTTAATAACACAATAATTATTATATTGCCAACATGTATATATTGAGATAATTATATTCGTGATAGAGTGTGTGTTAAAAGGATCAATAAAACTTACTTGAGACTTGATGAAGCGACTATAATAGGTCGAATTGTAGTGCAACGAAAAGCTGATTATGTATCCATTTCCAGGTACGTTAAGAAATACTATTTTTTTCTTTTCTTGATAACATAGCGAGTTCCATGCCGCTTATAAATCAGGTAGTTCATGCGCCTACTTACCGTAAAAACTTACTGAACATGAACATGAATTGCCTGGAGTATGGATAAGATTTTTGGCGCAAAGCTCCGGTATACCGAGGAATCATGTTCCATATTTAAATTTTTATAAGGTCTTTATTGAGCTGTAAATTGGTTCTCATTGTCCGCTGTTGACGTCGCTGGAAAAGTTTGTTAGCTGGAGTGAAACAATAACCCGATATCACGATTGCCTGAGTCTACGCAGAGCTCATGCAAAATTACATAGCTCCATGAGCTGTGCAGTTCGAGAGAGACCATTTTGTCTTCAGGAAATGCAGTAGTTTCCTCGTGAATCTGATGACAAATTAAAGTTAAGTTTGCAATTAAAACTGAATAAAGAATTGTCAACTGAGAATCTAGAATTTTTGCCTCTAAAAAAATTTCACATCCATTTGGTAATAAATGTTAAAATTGGACAAAGCCAGAGGCAAAGAAATTGGAGGATCTGCTTTCATGTATTAACTAGCTATGGCATTAAACAAAGCAGAAAAATGATGGGCTATTGATAAGTACCCACGGGTCCCGGAATTGTGAGAAAAATCGAATACGCCGACAAAAAGTTAAAAAAGCGCAAGATAAGGAAGGGCTAAATTACCTCTAAGCTGTGGGAAACAGAGCTTGGAAAAGGTGTGCAAATACATTGGGTAACAATGCTAGAAGTACCGTCACGTTTCTGTCTTTATCAAGACACCTGTGCAAATTTTTTGCTGATGAATAAGTTCGCGATTAATTTAAGTGATGAATAAAAATACTAGGAAAGGTTAGGCGAGCTGTAAGGTAGACGGACTGCGTAACGAAAGACAGGAGTAAGCGACGGACGTCAGCTCAGACGGGTTGGGTTAAGTTAGAAGCACTACCTCAGGTTAAACTATAGTAAGTGAAAACACTTACCAACCGTAGAATACAACATAGTTAATTATCCAATTGGAATGTGTTTTATGATTTCGTCTGAACTAAAAATTTTGACACCTTGAGCCCAGATAGTTAGGGTTTATTCCCTTCACATGAGCGATAAATTCAAGTTCACCAACCCACGTGGAATAGAGCAAATTGTCTGATATAAATTTAAATGTATGTATTTCTCATGATTTCCTTCCATTTGTAATGTAAGCTTATGTAACAACATCAATTTTCGGATTTTCAGATTTACCGCCGAGCCCCTGCAACTCGATGTGGAGAAAGATGTGGAGAAGCACATGCCGCACGTCAGCGGACTTGTAAGGATCATGCCCGCCGATTTCGTCATACCCTCCCAATTCGTGGAGTGGGGCGAAAAAATCAAAAACTTTCCATGCAGAAGTTCCGACATCTGGGTGAATTCTTTCCCCAAATCTGGTGGGTACTCTTAAAGGCATTTGATGTGTTATTGTTTATAGAGATAAAATGAATTCATTTCAACTCTCCTTCGATACCTGCATGGGGCAACAACACTATTGAGCGAATCTTCCAACATCTAAGCTAAAACATATTACCGTATGCATCTTTCCAAAATTGGCTGAGTGCCGCTAGGCTCTGAAAATGTTATTGTTTTTAAGAGTTGAAATAATTCAAGATCATTCACTTCGTTCGAGGTCTATGTGAATTGTTTCCGCGGCTCTGGTGAGTGCTCTAAGGCACTGTGAGTGTTATATGTAGCTGATAGAGCTGAACTGACTTCAATACTATTAACCATCTTGTTCGTCGTTAGGGTAATGTCCTTCAAGTGTCGTGAGCCTGATGTGGCAAGACATTGCACGTGTCATCGTTAATACCTCGACAGGACGCTACTTTACCATGACTGCTATAACCCGATCATTAATCGAGACTTTTTCTCACTGCACTCGAAAAGTCTCGCGTCAGCATAAGATAAATCTTACGCCATTTTGATGACTAAAAAATAAGGCACTGCCTTGTAAGCAAGGAAAGTAGATTAGATTAGATTAGATAGGCGGCAGTAGACGAACCAAAAGGCCCATTCCCAAAAAGACACCGGGATTTACACCCCGATCCTCTATGAGCTATTGCCATTATGTTAGTAGAATGTAG
>LQNS02020120.1:12708761-12722042 GCA_001587735.2 Parhyale hawaiensis | reverse complement strand
TGTGGTATGCCATTTCTAGTTCCTGCACGGCCTGTGGTATGCCATTTCTAGTTCCTGCACGGCCTGTGGTATGCCATTTCTAGTTCCTGCACACCCTGTGGTATGCCATTTCTAGTTCCTGCACGGCCTGTTGTACCTATGCCATTTCTAGTTCCTGCACGGCCTGTTGTATGCCATTTCTAGTTCCTGCACGGCCTGTGGTATGCCATTTCTCTTCCCAGCACGGCCTGTGGTATGCCATTTCTAGTTCCTGCACGGCCTGTTGTATGCCATTTCTAGTTCCTGCACGGCCTGTGGTATGCCATTTCTAGTTCCTGCACGGCCTGTGGTGTGCCATTTCTAGTTTCTGCACGGCCTGTGGTGTGCCATTTCTAGTTTCTGCACGTCCTGTGGTGTGCCATTTCTACTTCCTGCACGGCCTGTGGTGTGCCATTTCTAGTTTCTGCACGGCCTGTGGTATGCCATTTCTAGTTTCTGCACGGCCTCTGGTATGCTTTTTCTAATTCCTGCACGGCGTGTGGTATGCCTTTTCTAATTCCTGCACGGCGTGTGGTATGCCATTTCTAGTTTCTGCACGGCCTGTGGTATGCCATTTCTAGTTTTTGCAAGGCCTGTGGTATGCGCTTGAATTCACAAGACAGAAAGAGTACACTTATTCAGCTGATATTGTTGACTTTTAATAACAGAATTATATTGCCAACATGTATATATTGAGATAATTATATGCGTGACAAAGTGTGTGCTAAAAGGATCAATAAAACTTACTTGAGACTTAATGAAGCGACTAGATAATAGGTCGAATTGTAGTGCAACGAATAGCTGATTATGTATCCATTTCCAGGTACGTTAAGAAATAATATTTTTTTTTCTTCTCTTGATAACATAGCGAGTTCAATGCCGCTTGTAAATCAGGTAGTTCATGCGTCTAATTACCGTAAAAACTTACTGAACATGAACATGAATTGCCTGGAGTATGGAAAAGATTTTTGGCGCAAAGCTCCGGTATACCGAGGAATCATGTTCCATGTTTAAATATTTATGCGGTCTTTATTGAGCTGTAAATTGGTTCTCATTGTCCGCTGTTGACGTTGCTGGCATATGTTTGTTAGCCAAAGTGAAACAATAACCCGATATCGCGATTGCCAGAGTCTACGCAGAGCTCATGCAAAATTACATAGCTCCATGAGTTGTTCAATTCGAAAGAGACCATTTTGTCATCAGGAAATGCAGTAGTTTCCACGCGAATCTGATGACAAATTAATGTTATGTTAGCAATTAAAACTGAATAAAGAATTGTCAACTGAGAATCTAGAATATTTGCCTCTAAAATATTTCACATCCATCTGGGAATAAATGTTAAAATTGGACGAAGCCAGAGGCAAAGAAATTGGCCGGACCTGCTTCCATGTATTACCTAGCTATGGCATTAAACAAAGCAGAAAAATGATGGGCTATTGATAAGCAGCCACGGGCCCCGAAATAGTGAGAAAAATCGAATACGCCGACAAAAAATTAAAAAAGCGCAAGATAAGAAAGGGCTAAATTACCTCTAAACTGTGGGAAACAGAGCTTGGAAAAGGTGTGCAAATACATTGGGGAGCAATGCTAGAAGTACCGTCATGTTTCTCTCTTTATCAAGACACCAGTGCGAAGTTTTTGCTGACGAATAAGTTCGTGATTAATTTAAGTGGTGAATTAAAAATGCTATGAAAAGTTAGGCGAGATGTAAGGTAGACGCACTGCGCAACGAAAGACAGGAGTAAGAGACGGACGTCAGCTCAGACGGGTCGGGGTAAGTTAGAAGCACTACCTCAGGTTAAACTATGGTAAGTGAAAACATTTACCTACCGTAGAATACAACATAGTTAATTATCCAATAGGAGGGTGTTTTATGATTTCGTCTGAACTAAAAATTTTGACACCTTGAGCCCAGATAGTTAGGGTTTATTCCCTTCACATGAGCGATAAAATCAAGTTCACCAACACAGGTGAAATAGAGCAAATTGTCTGATATAAATTTAAATGTATGTACATCTCATGATTTCTTTCCAATTGCAATGTAAGCCTATGTAACAATAACAATTTTCGGATTTTCAGATTTACCGCCGAGCCCCTGCAACTCGATGTGGAGAAAGATGTGGAAAAACACATGCCGCACGTCAGCGGACTTGTAAGGATCATGCCCGCAAATTTCGTCATACCCTCCCAATTCGTGGAGTGGGGCGAGAAAATCAAAAACTTTCCTTGCAGAAGTTCCGACGTCTGGGTGAATTCTTTCCCCAAATCTGGTGGGTTCTCTTAGGCACTGGATGTGTTATTGTTTATAGAGATAAAATGAATTCATTTAAACTCTCCTTCGATACCTGGGGCAACACTATTGAGCGAATCTTCCAATATCTAAACTGAAACATACTACCGCAAGCATCTTTCCAAAATTGGCTGAGTGCCCCTAGGCACTGGAAATGTTATTGTTTTTAAGAGTTGAAATAATTCAAGATGATTCACTTTGTTCGAGGTCTATGTGAATTGTTTCCGCAGGTGTGGTGAGTGTTCTACGGCACTGTGAAAGTTATATGTAGCTGATAGAGCTGCACAGACTTCAATACTATTAACCATCTTGTTCGTCGTTAGGGTAATGTCCTTCAAGTTTCGTGAGCCTGATATGGCAAAACATTGTACGTGTCATCGTTAATACCTCGACAGGACGCTACTTTACCATGACTGCTATAACCCCATCATTACTCAAGACTTTTTCTCACGGGACTCGAATAGTCTCGCGTCAGCATCAGATAAGTCTTATGCTATTTTGATGACTAAAGAATAAGGCGCTGTGTTGTAAGTGTTGTAAGTAAGAAAAGTAGTTTGAGTATGTAAACACTAATACAATATGCATACGTTACCTAAAGTAGATACAAACTAAATTGGCGGCCTCTCTCCAGTTTGGTGTCCTGGACTGTTTCCGCTGCCATTAGCTAGAAGTTGTTTTGCTTCATTGGATGCACTGAAACTCATTAGGTACTTGTTCAGTCGAGGGAATTAGAAGATACACGGTAACTAACAAACGTCACTCCTTCGTATTGGTATCACGTTTGTGCAAATATTACGGCAGGGACGACGTGGACGCAGGAGCTGGTGTGGCTGCTGGTGCGGGGTCTCAACGACGAAGATGGCAAGAAGCCTCTGATGGAGCGGTTTCCTTACTTCGAGTGAGTGGCACCCATATGATATTTCCCTATGTTTCTACAACTCTGTTCATTTGCAACGTCTAATGAACGTTCACTATCGGATTAGGCCATGTTATGTATTTATGTGTCGCTCGTAACGGCAGTGGTGGGCGCGTCAGTAATTTTCCCCGTCGCCATTCGTCAGGGACCGGCCCTCTAGTACACCATCATCTGCCCGTCATTATTACAGGCTGGCCCCGGCTGTTAGGCCGGGGTTTCAAAGAAAGCAACAAGCGACGCGATGCGATTTTTAGGGAAGCCATGCTGCAGCAATGCACGGGCGTCGCGTGGAATCCAAGTTCCTGCGGTGGGAACAGCAGACTGCTGCACCATACTTTACATTTTGCCATGCGGCAAATATGTCGCGCTGCACATTGGTTGTGTCGCCGGTGGGGCCGCATTACAAGTCATCAGTGTGTTACAGTAGAGTATAGGGTACTGAATGCCTGAATGCGCTTCCGGTTGCCCAGGTTCTGCACATTTCCGGTTCCGCCCCCTACCCTGCCCTCGTTACACCGGAAGTGCATTGGTCGTCCTAAACCAGAAGAGCATCTCTGTGCCCTGTCACTCCGCCATCGTTACTTTAATAGAACTCTTGGCATCGCTAAATTATATACTCATCACCGCTAACTTATACTGTCAGTAAAAATTGTTTTCAAGGGTAGCAGCACCGAATTTAATTAATTTAAAAACAGTTTGGGTTTTAATTTACAACTTCACCCTACTCAAATCCGGCATTTTTGTTTGCATATCTAGGTTAAATAAGGCATTCTAAGACTTTATTAAGAATGTTTTTGACGGAAATACATAGTTTTCGAGATATTTGACTTCAAAGTTCTCATTGTCTTCCCATGCGGGAAAATAATCACAGTCGCACAGTGTAATGGAAAACCTTTTTTGTCGTTTATTTTTTGTTGGGCTAGGTTAGGTTCCCATGGGGTCATTAACAAGCCTCTACTAGCGCCAGTTATTTCTTTCATAGGAAAACAATGGGAACTTCAAAGTCAAATATCTCGAAAACTAAGCATTCCGCCAAAACCGTTATTTGTGAAAAAATCGTAGAATGCCTTATTTAACCTACATATGTAAACAAAAATACTGGATTTGAGTGGGGTGTAGTTGTAAAAACTTACCACAGTTTCAACCACTATACACAAAAATATAAATTCTTTTACTATTACTGCAGCTCTTCCCGCTTTTCCTTCCCAAACTGCCCTTTATGGCTGGGGTACTCCAGCAGGGACGTGCTCCCCTTGAGGTACACGAGATTTTGAAAGTTGGCGCTGGCCAGGGTAGCCCTATTTAACCTGAGAATGTTGTCGGTTGTAAAGAAAATCCTCTTCACTAAATCCTCGTCTACGCAATAGAATTTTTTTTTTTTTTGACAGGTGTCAACTTTTCGACCGAATTAAGACTGCACCGCAGAAGCGGAGAACTTATGAGAGGTAGCCCTTCCGTATAAAAGGTAGCAGGCTAGTGATATCAAGGAGGTTTAATGGGTTTAAACCTACTTGACTAACATGACGCAAGTTGATGCAACCCGATCGCACTGGCACCAAACTCACCGCGCTGTGTACGTGCATCGCTGTGCGTGCGTTCAAGTAAGCTTTCTTGCCGCGTCACCACTACCATAAGCACTGCCTAGCCAAACCTAGCCTAACTAACCTTACCTAACCTAACGTGCGATACAGCGACTTCTGTCAATGGCACGCAGCAGCACAGCACCACAGAATAGTCGCGAACGTACATAGCGAGTGGCGAGTTTGGTGCCTGTGCAACCCGGTCACGCAGAAATTTCAGCAGTGTGGGCGGAGCTAATGCGCTAACGTGTGCCGTAAACATTTGCCGAAAGCTCTGTCTGCTTTCAAATTAGTAACGGATCGGTTGGCAGTTCAAAATCGCTTTCGAGTCTGTGCTTATTCCGTCAGTATTTAAAAGTTTCGTCAGTCGTCAATACGCCGGTGAAAAGGAAAGTTCGTTATTGACGGACTGAAGCCCAGTGCAGACGGGAAGCAAGAATTACCGAGAGTGCCATTTCGCCAACAAATGCTCTTCTATAGATTCGGGGAAAAAGTTGTTTAGAGAGCGAATTCAGCAGGGTGCGCCTAGGCCATTCTTCTTCGCAGCTTTCGAGCAATTCAAAGCAACTCGGGGTACAGTTTTCCCTGTTATCTGTTCACTACTAGGGTATGTAACGCATCCATCTTTCTTTAAAATTTACGTTATATAATGGCGATTGTAACTGAAAAGTCAAAAATATAAAATCATTTATCTCCAGGCTACAACGATGGCAGCCGCAGGAAACGTACATATCAAAATTTTATTTACAAACTACTAGGTAGTACAAACATGGAATAGCTGAGTACTATGCACAGTGAATAAAACCCGGCTTGAAAGCAAGCAATAAAAATTTTTAAATTTATACCTGCAATTTCCTTTTCATGCAACTTCCAAAGACTTTGCCCTGGGATATTGCAACTGTAAGAACGTTTCCACCGCTACGTATGCGTTGAAATGTCGTATCAAGCTTGGCGACCCGACAGTTTTGTCTGGTCGAAAGCAGCGAAGATGTCGCTCGTCTGCGCACGACTTGACAGACCTGCCGTCGGTATTGACGTACTACCCACCGCTGCGTAAAGAAAAGCATCAATGGCTCAATGATCTTGAAGTTATTTTCCCTTTGGCACAGCGTTATTATTCCTCGCCCGTAATATAAAATAAATGCACTTTAAAAGATACACCTAGGGATATGGTACAAGTGCACGGAGCACAGCCTATTTCTCAAGTTACATTAGACACAAAGTTCGGATTTTACCCTCATCATAAACTACTCCGCATACTACTCTGCATTTGGCCCGCAGTCAGGCCTAGGTGCGGCAGTATGCGCTGCCATCGGGTGTACATATTGGTTAGTTTTCATGTCTGAAAAATGGAAATTAACATTCGTCCATTTTTTTTCTTTGCCTGCCGTCTCGTATATTCCCACTAGGCGTAGTCGGAAATAGTTGGTTTAATGAACTTCCAAAGTTGATGGGAATTACTTGATCTACTCAAGTTTTAACTTCGATAGATTGGTTTGTTTGAAAGAACATATATACTGTATATATACAGGGGTTAATTTGACAATACACCTTTTTTTTAACAATATCCTACATAGAATACTAAATTCTATCTACAGTATTTCTATCATTTCCAAATGTTGTTGCAACACGTTTGATTGCACCCCGCTTCGCTTACAAGCTTTGACACGCAAGTTCTTTTTTTATACGTAGGACTGCTGTTAGTTCAAAATTAGTGAATTCATTTTAGTCACGCCTATGCATGTATTTAACATTAGTATCATATCTATATTCCGCATTTATTTAGCAATTGCGTGTAGCTTAAAAGACGTTAAATATCATTCGGGAAAATAAACAGGCGTTTTTTTTTTATTTACACATGGTTTCACTTACTGCCGACATTAAGCTTTAGTTGAACACCCTTTTTTAACTACTCTTTATGATACAACGATTAAAAGTTATTAATAAAACTAAAAAATGCGATCCTTTTCTGTCAGTGCACCAACTGTATTCAACCAAAGGCTTTTTTTTTTTGCAGCTCCAGATAATCCTATCGAAGATGCGGCTTTCATATTTATTATCCTTGTACCCTAAGTAAACCATTTCTTTCACAAACTAATTGATCTCTCTCGTAGAAATAACACTATCTGAAGTGTAACTTATATGTGTCAGCATGAAAGAAAGGGTTAATTTGTTTCTACCCGACGGAGCTCACAGCTGAACCTCAGCAATACTTGCAACAGTTCATTGCCCCTAAATTTGATATTATTGTTATAACGGCCTGTTACCAAAATGAAGTTCCAAATTTTTACGGGAATTCGTTAGATTGATCCACACATTACCGTCAACATTCACAATACTGGCAATGCTTCAGGAAGTCAAATTGTATCATCCTTCAATTTTGGTACAACTTGAAATTTGAAGCTGTTACGAATATGATACGATCGATGATGGATAAAAGTTGTAAATTTTTATCAATATGATTGCGAAGTTTTTGCTCCGAATAACAGAAATGCAAGTCACAGGTATATACAATTCATCTCTTGCAAGAAGATCAGTTCATCAGGCAAAAACCAGGAAAAAATTATTCACTAATTCATACCATCATTTTGAACGCTTGTAAAATTAAAATTAAATTTTCGTTGCTCGTACTCCCTAATCTGAAACCCACATGCACTTGTTCGTGCTAGTGATGCATCTTCTCTGGAGGTATGCACCACAGCAGTCGATCACCAATTATCTGAACTGTGGCGGCATATCGACGGAAAGCTAATGCGACAACTACATCCCCTCACGGTCAGTTCCCTTAACCCCTTCAGAAGCCTGTGACAGAAATGCTAGATGCTCAAGGTTGAGCCCCAAGCCTCTGTTCGCTGGCTTGGGGTAGAACAATTGGTTTCGTGACAGGGAGAGAGAGATAACATCTCCAACCACAGAACCATTACAGAGAGCATGCATAGATGTCTCCTCAGCTTATAATAACGAAACAATTGAAAAATTTTCTGAAGGTTTGACTCGCTGATGTCTGCTGAAGTCCAAGAAGCTCTAGCGGCTAAGACCGGCAGTATCGCGGATATGAGAGGGGGGCAGTGGAAGATCTTGGCCGACTGCACCGACCGACGCTTGGTGAAGAGTCACCTCAACTGGGCCCTGCTGCCTAGGGGAGTGCAGACCGAAAAATCTAAGGTAAGGTAAAACACTGAACTCTGTTTACCTGCCTAGAGCTGGAGGAGAACACACACAGGCATTCAAGGTTAGGTGATGTCCGGCTATATGTCTAGCTCCATGAGAAAGGTAACAAGCTGAGCTATTTCTACAGGAAATGCAAGCTTAAACCATGCCTAGAAGGGATGTATTTACCTAGGAAATTAGAGAGGCATATAAGGCACGAGTGAGTGCTTATTCCATCATATAGGTAAGTAGCAATTCTCACCTACGTACCCAATACTTGCGCTTTACTCCTCAATCCCGCAACGTTTTAACTTACGGTATGTATTGTTAAGCTATCTTATATGCTTGGTGTATTTCCTAATGGTTTCGTAAGTATTGCACATTCAATTAGCCAGATTACACCATTTTCTATGTGTCTGATGAATCAATGCTACACTAAGTGTTACGTATGGCTTCACGAAAGGCGTTTAGCCGGTTCTTCCATACGAATATGAAGTCCTCACTATTAACACTGCAACTCGGCATATTGTTCGTTCGTTTGGCTCGTAATACTCCATCTAACCCAAGCCCACGCGTCCCAAACATCAGTCAGGCGTCTGGGCTTCGCCCGTTGAATCGGATTTTAGGCGCTGACCTTGCATCGGTCACCCATTATACGGCCGGAAACCAATCTTGCTCAATAAAATCGAGCTTCCAGCTGTCTCAGGCGTACTTGGGTTGCTTTAAACACCCGCAACACGTTGCAAGTTAGCCAAACCAACGTTTTCTGAAGTTTTCAACTACTGAGATTGACTTAGATGGACTTTACCGAACCCATCGAGCAACTCCACCCCCCCCCTCTTTTCTCAATGATATCTTCCTAACAATTTCTTACTCTATTCCATTCAACTCAATTGATCTGCGATATCTCCTCGAGTTACTCGTAACCTTAGAGCTAAGCAACATAACTAAATGTTAGTGACGGATCTTCATCAAAGTTACAGGAGCTGTTACTAATGTCCCCAGAAACAGATACTTAAATTTTTGCACTGTTTCGTCGGTACGTTTTTTTTTTTCTGTTTGTCCATAATTCATTCTACCGTTGTTTTGCTAGGCGAAGCTTTCCGTTTTCAAAGTACAGCTCTAGTCACTTTTTTAATAATGAGTCAAAGGCTTACAAGCAGTTCTGGATACAACGCTTAAGAACCTTATTATTCTACTTGTATCTATCGTCATTCGTCAGGTTATCTACGTGATGCGGGACCCCAAGGACGTCTGTGTCTCCTACTACTACAACACAGTCAAGTTCTACGACTACAAGGGAGGCTTCGACCACTTTGTGGATGTTTTCCTCGACGGCGTTTGTAAGTTAAGCAGTTCGTCATGTGCGTACAGTCTTCAGTCTTTACGCATAGAATGAAGCTGTTCATAATCTCAACTCCTCTCTGGGAATAGGTGTGTTGTTATTATTACCTCCGCCAAGGAGGTTATGTTTTTGTCGTGATTGGGTGCCTGTTATCTATTTGTCCGTTATTCTCTTTGTCTCTCACCAAGATTACTCAAAAAGATATCGACTGATTTTTACGAAACTAACAAGGATTGTTAGGCATGTCAACAGTAACAGATGATTAAATTTTCGTGAAAATCCGTTCAGCTGTCAATTTGTCTGTCTGCATATTTTTCTCAAGGCCATAATTCGAGAAGTAAGGCCATAACTCGAAAAGTGTAATCCTCCTCAAGACCTTGAGGGCATGGACAGAAGAATACAACCAATGCCTCTCTATGTTGTACACCTTATAAAAGACACAGAGGCCGGCCACCTCTCTCTTATGGGACAGATTCACCAGATCACTTTCAGCGCACAGCCTGCTGGCTGAACTAACAAGTCGGTCCAGCCGACGCAAGTGGCTGTCAGCAGCTGTTGTTGATGTTTGTCGCCTACAAGAGGGCGGAGTTTGCAAAAATTATGAACATTGCACAACTCCTTCTACCACTTTTTGGGTGGACAGACAAACAATTATATATACTTAAATCTTCAATGAAAATATTATCACCTCTCTCACTTCAATCGCGGGTGATGAAAACTGAGCTACAATACAGAAAAAATGCTCAAATAGAAGTTACATCCGACCCTTGAGATAAGAAGCACAAAGGAGGAAGGAAAACCCGATAAACGAAGAAATTACCGATGCACTGTTTGTGAGATGGGTACATGGCATGAATGCCCATTTCCACGAGAATAAGACACAAACAGTACGATGAAATTAAATCTTAGTCATGAGTAATCGAAATAACAGACTATTATTAGAGTAAATAGTATAAGCCTGCGCCTCCACAGCAAAGGCGTTCGGCAGGGGAAGGAACAAGGGACCTACAGTGTGTCCATTGAAACTGAGACCCATACAATAAGGTGTTCCCACACAGGACCAACAGAAATTCAGGAAAGAAAATAATTCAGTATCATTAAAACTGTGCAAGAAAGCAAGGTGGGTTCATAGGATAGAAGCCCAGAAGGCATAGCTAACGTAATATATAAGTTTCCACTTGGACGCTACTCCCCGAATTATAGTCAATGCGACTACAATTAGAAATAGAAAACTCTGTGAATTAAAAGTACTGAATGATATGTAGTACGATTATTTTGCCATAATATCAACTTTTGCACGTAAAAGTAAACTGTTCTTTGTTTACCTCTCTGAATCTCTATGTATAGTTAATCCGTGATATTCTAGGTGGGATGAGGCGCAGCAGATAACAATAAATATGGTAGGTTAAATAAATTTCATTCGGTTAGACAAAGTGTGTAGATATAGACAATGTGTAAATGTTTGTCTGTGTTAGGTGCTTCAGGTAAGATGAGGTGCGTTAGGTGAGACGATATTAATAATCAACTTATTTATTCCCCCGTGGAAGCTCATATAGCACTTGTTTCAGTTAATACCAAGTATGATAGGTTAGATAATGCGCGTTAGGTAAGGTAATGTGCTTTAGGTGTGGTGGAGTAGAGGTTCATTGGTTTTGGTTATGTTAAGATAGACAAAGTTTGTCAGAGTAGACGAGATGCGTTGTAGTAGACGAACTGTAGTAAAACAGGAGTATCAAAGAGTAGACAAGGTGCATTAAGCCAGATGCCCAATTACGACATTTTTCGGCTTTATCAGCCGCGACTGTGATCGTAGATTGACGTATTTGAAAAACACTGAAATGTAAAATTCTTGTGAATTCTAACTCACTCAGTACGGTACTTTACCGCTGGTGTTTATAATAATGTAGATTGAAAATTGTGGCATTTTGAAACTGTTTCAATTTTTGGAGACAGTTGAATAATATATATCATGTAGCTGTCACTGCGGCGTGGCAATAGGGATTAATCGAGTTAGCTCTATATTGGTAACGGTGACGAAAGTCGTACGTGGTCACCCGTCTTCAAGCTGGATGAGGCTCCTCAAGAGTCATAGCCTACTTCAGCTAACTTTGTGTATAATGGCGTTGCCTTGGTTCATTGCACTTAGAAAAGAGGAAAAAAAAAGAAAACAATAAATGACCATGGAATTTCCGCAAGTCCCGCGAGTAAATTTAATCGTGCGATCGTATAGTGTAGCCTCGAAATTGTACTAAGACATATCGAGTTTTGAGAGAGACACGAGCGCAGGTGCACGTGACAAAAAACAAAGTGTGACGTCATGACTCGGTCACAGCCAATTGTGGTCCATGTGATTCCTGACAAGAAGAAGGTCGACGACTGTGAATGGTCGTGACGTCACATACGACTCTGCTTTGGTTACAGAAGCACGTACGCGTCGTCCTCGCAATATTCACCTCCGCCAAGGAGGCTATGTTTTCGTCAGGTTTGTCTGTCTGTCTTTCATCAAGAAAACTGAAAAAGTTATGGACGGATTTGAACGAAATTTACAGGGATTGTTAGGTATGTTAAGAGGAACAGATGATTACCTTTTGGTGAAGATCTGTCCATCCGTTTCTTTGTCTGCCTCATTTTTCTTATTGCTATAACTCAAAAAGTTATCGACGGATTTTTATGAAATTTGCATGAGTTGTTAGGTATATTACTAAGAGTGAATGACCACATTTTTGTAATGATACGTTTGTTCATTTGTTCGTTTGTCACTGTTTTTCATTTTATGATTCTTCCCACAATAACTCAAAATATTGTGAATGGATCATTATGAAATTTAGAGGCGTTGTTAGCAATATTAAAAGACATAAATGATTAATTTTTGATGCAGATTGGTTTGTTCGTTTGTACTGTATGTTTGACTCATGCTTGTTAGCAGCATAACTGAAAAAGTTAAGAACTGATCGTCAAAAAAATTACTGAAGCTGTCAAAACTATTGAAGGGCACAAGTGATTAGATGTTGGTGTTGATACAAAGAAAATCATGGTCTCAGAACCAATTTTAAGTTTTCATAACCGTTGCCTTGCTTGGCTGAGGTATGCGTTCTCAGATTGCTATAGTCGTTTCTGCTATTCTATGCACTAATCCCTCTATAACGAATTGTATATTTATAAATATCCTTTAGTCGGGTCTTCGTGAAGAAGAGTCGAACCAGATAAAATAAAAAATATAAATATACTGCTAGAGAGACAGTTCTGTGTATACACCCATCCACAGTTCGCCGTCAGTTATTTATGCTGGCATAATATTATGAATGATCGATTCTAATAAGCTATATACATAATTCTAAAAGTTGTAATGGTATTCCGGAATACGACACAATACGGACTTTCGATTTCAACGTTGGCTAACCTGAAAGTGTATCATTCAATTAAAAGGATAAGAATACCAACTTTAACCATTTTCCTCAACCATATCTAATTTTCTCTTATCAACTTCCATCAAAGCGCAACGTAATTTTAAAATCTGCAACGCCAATCTATATCGTTAAGAGCGTGACACGAAACATACAAATATATAAACATATAATTATAAAACATATAAATATATAACAGCTTGAACACACGACGGTGTTTATTATCATGTTGTTTTAATTTTCAGTCGACTTCCTGCCGTACTGGAGTCACGTGCTCAGCTACTGGAACAAGCGACACTTGGACAACGTTTTGATTCTTCGCTACGAGGACATGAAAGCGGTATGGATATGTTGAAGTACCTTTTTTTTCTATTGAATCTTGATCGAACTTGCGATTTACTAACGCTTACTCGCCCAAAATTGGAATGGAAAGGGGTGCAGATCAAATAGCTGGTTAACCACAGGGGTTTATTATACAAGCTGGAGTCCTGTGGTGTGGGTGGTAGGGTTTTGTCAATCATTCGTGATTTTGTTTCTGAGCGAACGCAGAGAGTGTCTGTTGACGGCGTTTTGAGCGC
>LQNS02020120.1:12687975-12707775 GCA_001587735.2 Parhyale hawaiensis | reverse complement strand
GTCAGATGTCGAACTAATCAGTTCTGTCGGTGCTTCGTGCCCTGGTCGGCTAAGGTTTGGAATTTGTTGCCGGCATCGGCCTTCGGTCGTATTGGCTTGCAGGCGTTTAAGTCAGCTGTGAATGGTTTTTTGCTGGATTTCCTTTAGCAGCGTTTTGGGCTTCCCGGTGTCGCAAGATGCTTCATTTGGGTTGTATTACCGGTCCGTGGGAGCTCAGGCGTGAAGTTTTAATAATAATAATAATAATAAGAAAATCATTGTTCTCTCAGTGATATCTCTGACCCGTCTCATCTTAATTTTCCCCTAACTAATACTGAAGAAAACTGTAGAAATTCCACAGAACAAAAGCATTGTTTTTCCATCACAGTAAGATGCCCTGTGACCCGTATCATGCATACCCTGTGACCCGTATCATGCATACCCTCTGACCCGTATCATGCATACCCTCTGACCGGTATCATGCATACCCTCTGACCCGTATCATGCATACCCTCTGACCCATCATGCATACCCTCTGACCCGTATCATGCATACCCTCTGACCGGTATCATGCATACCCTCTGACCGGTATCATGCATACCCTCTGACCCGTATCATACATACCCTCTGACCGGTATCATGCATACCCTCTGACCCGTATCATGCATACCCTCTGACCCGTATCATGCATACCCTGTGACCCGTATCATGCATACCCTCTGACCCATCATGCATACCCTCTGACCCGTATCATGCATACCCTCTGACCCATCATGCATACCCTCTGACCCGTATCATGCATACGAAGTGTGAAAAATGTTTCAAAGCAGGCAATGAATGTTCTACCAAAGACTTGCGGGCAGTAGCGGCTTAAATTTGAATTTGACTCCTTCTGCTATCGGTCCCTTCCCAGTTCGCATCAAGGATACCTCAAAGAGACCCTAATTTCTTTCAATCTAATACTAAAGAAAGCGCTACGATCGTGTCAAGTAGCTATCTAACGTAGGAACAAGCAGAATTATAATGTAGATATTATAGTACAATTTAGTTAGAGGCGAAGAGAGAATATATTATTGGGAGTAAATTGGGCCCGTGATAATTGAATAGAGGAGACGTTTTCTTTTTTATCGCTGCACGAACTCCTTCATTTTCTTAATCAGGCAACTAAAAAAAAGACGACATATTATAAATTTAGCTATGGCTTGTGAGATCATCCCGAGACGCATTAATAGTGTAACCTATTTTTTTTTATTTAATGCTAAAGGCCTAACAGCAAGCCTGGCGGTTGCATTAACTAACAAACAAAAGAACGTGTGGAGCTATCAGAATCATATTATGACGAGATACAACTTGCGGGAATTCTATGGAATAAAATCAATGTTCTTCAATGGCATCTTAGATGAGCATCACGCATCCGAAATGTGAAAATATGTAGTAAGTCAGACAGCATACCTGCTCCCAGTGATCTGCAAGCAGTAGAAGTTTCAGTTGGTAGAAAATAGGCCAACTTGCGGGTGATGGCGATCGTAGTGTGCTGCGACGTGCGTGCTGAGATCTTACGTCGCATTCACCGCCACCGGGGTGGGGGGGGGGTACCGGGAACACTGTGGGGGTAACACAAGCGTCTGATTGCAACACGCCCCTGACCGTGACGAGCAGAACAATACCGGTGTGATCCATTTGTATTATTAATTACAACAGGGCCGACGCTGTCAAAAATGACAGCGACGAGTTTGCGATGAACCCCTCTTCGAATTGATCATGCCACTGCTAACCTTAAAATACAACTGCAAGACGCCTCTGTTGTGTTCTCTTCAAACAAGGGAGAAGAATCCTCACCTCATTTGGTTGCAAGCCGCTCCAGAAGAGATCGGTGGTAGCAGAGATACAAGGTGTGGCAAAGATGCTGGAAATATATCTGGAAGCGTAGATTGCGACACCTCCACTTCTGATGGCTTATTCACCACTATATATATAGGCTTCTTGACACCAATCACCAACCAATATAATAAACACCGTCGTGTGTTTGTTTATATATTTAAATACTAATGGACCCGTGCGTGAAAAAATTCACGATATAATCGATATTTTCGCTCTCTTCTCTGACTTGCCGTTTCCACATTTTCTTGCTCTCACTTATTAGCGACTCTTATTCTCTTCTGTAGTCGTTCTGCTTTAAGTCTTTCTTATCACTGTGTCGCATGCGCACTTCATCTCTCTCCATTGGTAGCACGTCTTCGTTCTTGAGACTGTAGTAGTCTCAAGTAGTTTCCTATCCCGTTGCTTAATTAAACGTGCGTTTTCTAAAGTAAAATCTTGAGTAAAATACTGTAATAAACTTGAATGCAATTCCAGTCAGCTTACATGCAATGTAAGTGCACCGTATCCATGAAACTATCTTCTATACTCAAATATCTGCTTCACTGATGTGCAGCGAAATCTGCTCCCTCAGAGAAAGACAGTAGGCTAGAAGAAATAAATGTCTACTGCCCGTCGTGAGTGCTCCGTTGATCATTTGCCTAATTTATACGTCATGACCTGAGAGAAAAAGTTACATAATCGGATTCTAGAAGCTGCATATGTATTGTTCCGATTTCAAGAAGTGTTCCTGGAAAGTAGTTCATTCAGATTAAGGGTTTCGCCGTCTTTTGCAACCTGGTCATCGATCTCTTTGAAAACGTAACTGCATTACAGAATATTCAACCTGGCCTATTTTTCGCCTATCAATTTCCTTGAGAGTGGACACGAAATAAATAAATACACGAAGCGTTTTATTATATTAGGATTTGTATATATCGGGTCAGACTCTTGAAAAAATAAACAGACGAAAAATAGGCCTGATTGCAGATTTTGTAATTAGGATGCGTTTTCATGGAGATCGATGACAAGGTTGTAGAAGATGACGAAAGTGGGATCCTTATTACTTTACATCAATGCACTTCTTGCTTGACATACTTCATAGCGCGGCCATGCAGTTTGATTTATAATTTTCTCCATACATCGAAACATATGTTTGTCCTCAGTGCACGACGTGTAAATTCAGTATCTGATCAACGAAGGACGGATGGAGCGATGATTTTTCACGGGCAGTAGACATAATTATTGATATCAGCTTGCTGTCTTCCTTTGACGGAGCAGTTTTCGCTTCAACGCAAAATCTTCGATGTACTGAAGGCTTATTCGGTATGTACGATACGCGGCGAGTAATTTCTTTAATGTCAGTAATGCCTTGTTGCTTGCTAGTGTAAGATTTTTTCAGCATGTGACCTAAGGTGGGAGACGATTGTGTTTCTTAGATGAATGGAAACAGAGAGCACTTATCTCTCATGACCATTTGATTCGGTTGTTGTAGCCTATCCTTCAGAAACATATTAGTGACAAAAGCTTATGAGACGATGACGGGTCGTCTCGAATTCTTCGCTGTCATTTTTTGACAGTGAGGGTGCATGCTCTAGCGAAATTAATAAAAAATAAAATATGTTCACAAGCCACATTCATCCAAGTCCAGCGACGGGCTGGAGAGCTAATTCAAGTGGCTTTGACCCTCACCAACACTGGTAGATGAACACTCCGGATATCTTATACCTCCGTGTAGACGAGCGATGAGAGGCGCTATGTTTCCCTGAACATATATAAGGATCCGTCCACACTATAATATTGGTGATGTGTGTCTGACATATTCGAGGATCCATCGATACCTAGACGTTAAATATCAGGCTCCTTCTTCCCCATAATTTCAATCAGAGGATAATGCCAGTTTTTCTGATCTCAGGATCTCGGTGCCGTAATCCAAAAGGTGGCCAAATTCCTGGAGGTGCCGGTGCCAACTGACCAGCTGGAGGCCATCAAGGACCACCTGTCCTTCGAGAGCATGAAGGCCAACCCGGCCACCAACAACGAGACCATCGCAGCTGGAGGTGCTTTCAGCGAGCAAAAGTTTATGAGGAAAGGCGTCGTAAGTCAATAGCAATATCAAAACACTTAGGTGCATAACTTTTAGATGTCAAAGTGAATTACTTGCCATGGGTACAGCAAGTGTTGAAAAATGTGCTCTTTGTTCATTTCGTAAGGTTACTTCAGATTTTATATACTGCCTTTCGGCAAATTGCTAGTTCTACATGCTTAATCTTCTTCCATTCCTTACGTTGTTGGTTCCGCATTTTGAGTAATACATTCTTCCATCTTTTATTTCAGGTGGGTGACCACAAGAACTATCTCTCAGAGAAGCAGCTGCAGAGATTCAAGCAATGGATAGAAAATGAGCTCCGTGATTCTGATTTCCCATACTATCGAGATTAGTTACACCCGCCCAGGAGCTTATTTTGCCAGAACTTGTTTGTCTGTCAGCACCACAACTCGAAGCGTTATGGGCCGATGTTCATGGAATATGTATCGGAACTATACGGGGTGCCGCCAAATTTTGGTGGTGGTGGGGCGTCCCTTTTGTATCTTTGTTTGTCTGCCATCGTTCGGCAGGTGTTCTGGTAGTTACGGACAGATCTTGCCAAAATTCACGGAATGTCTCCAAGAACAACTGATAATATTTTAGTGATAATCCGTCCGTTTGTGTGTGATCCATTCCGTATATTTACATTGCGTTGCTTGGTGGAGGTCTGTACTATCGGAGTGCATCTCTAGTGAGCATTTATTGCAGTATTAGGTCATATGAAGCAAACTCAAAGAAGAAAAAATTGTTCAAAAAATTTGAAGTAAGTGGATTTAGTTCCGTAGGTATCTACGATACAAAGCCAGATAATCTAACGCATGAACTCAAGGGAAGACGAGCTCATTTGTCTGCGGAGGAAAACTAGTTTAACAGCTCATTCGATTGGTCCTCGAAACTAAATTTTGAAGCTTAACTTATCCGAAACGTTACACAGGAGCGTTGGCTCTGCCATTTTGAATCGTATTGCATTCGTCAGAAGTAACTCGATTGAGCTGAACCGATCGAAGACTTTATTTTACAGAACAAGTTTGAGTTTTTCTAAGTCCCTAGGGTAACCAATTAAGGGTCAACAGTGAAATGTAACTCAACGGATCGCAGCCAACTCACCTGGGCAAGTCGAGCCTCTAAATCTTAACTGCACTGGCCATTCGAGCGTGTCCATAAAGGATCTACTTCGTATGTTCATCTTTAATACGTATGCATATATATGTATATATATATATATATTTTTTTTTTTTTTTTTTTTTTTTTTTCCCTAAAAAATGGCCTCCACCCGATTGAAATTTATTTATATATATATATATTGAAGAATATGAAGAGAAGAACAAAGTAGCAATTTAGTTACCCACGACGTACGTTTCGCTGTCCTCAGCTCATCAGGTGGGAGGGTCGAAGATGGTCGTCGAAAGTGAAAGCGTTAAATTTTGTAAAAATTTCGGCAGGTTAACACAGTGAGATGTAGCTGTGGTACCTAGAATTCCAAAGCTCAAATAGAATTTTTCTTGAATTTTGGAACATTGTTCCAAAATTATATCTGGTCTTCAATGAAACATATATACATACATACATACAGAGACGCTGATTTAACACTTAGTGTTATAGTTAGGGCTAAAATAATTCCACCACGGAAGGTTCATTTTTTCTTACAGCTGTAATCTGCAGTGCGGATGTTGTATGCTTAGTTCTCGTTGCTCATAGATTATTTATTTGATTACTATGTACATGCTGTATATATGCACGCTCATAAATACATGTGCTCGCATAAAAATTATATTCGTGTGCAATTTTTTCCTATTCTCACACTATCCTTCTAGTCTGGACAGGTATACCCGAATGTAAGTTTTAGCCAGTACAAAAGCATAATATCTACTTTCGCTATCATTGCTAAATGCATGGGAAAGAGTGTGACAATGTTTTGCCCAAGCAGAGTTAGTTGTGTTCACTTACTTTACTTCTAATATATCATAATCAAATCTGACTACATAGTATGGATGGACTTGTTCAAAATTATGAACAAGTCCATCCATACTAGTCGGATTCGCCAGTTTTTGGTCTGTTTCCACCTTTAAATTGTTTACGTATTATATTTATAGACGGCTGTGGGTCGACGGAGCCGACGATAGTGTTTGAAAATAATCAGTTACTCCGCAGCAAAGCAATATTGTTCGTTATCAGTGAAGTTGAGACGCAGTAGAAATTTTAATTTCGTGCTATCACATTTACGCCTCTCCAGATTCGAGTTAACGACACGTTCGATTTGTCTTAATTTAAAGTTTGACTTGCTGGGAATTTAAGACAGGAGTGTTGGCTTCGTCGTTTTCAACCGTGTTGCGAGTGTTATAAGCAACCCGATCATTTTGAGCCGGCTGAAACTTCCAGTTATGGAGCAACTTTGAGTTTCTGGAAACTTCAAGGGTAACTCTATCAATGTCAATCCTTGAAACTTAATTAAATGAGTCGAAGCCATCGTAAGCTGCCTCATCTTCCCGACAAGTTGCGATTCGAAGACCTAAATTTGCCGCTTAGTAGAACGCACCCTATATTTTTTTTTTACCGTAATCACTCCAAATTCTTGTTATTATTGGGAACGCGGTTGTGTCAATTAGTCGTTGTATAGGAACGTCAATTGTATCCATCTCCACTGCAATGACAATCATCTATGAGACATTAATACTCCACAGTGCAGGTGATCGATGTTTAAGGGGCATATATAGTTGAATCTTAGCTAGGGACATGAGTTCCCTACTGTGCAAGAAATTACAGGTTTTATTGCTTTTCTCCCCGTCCCGATATGAAGAATGAGAAAATAAAAAATTCGTATGCTGACAGCCAAGAAGGTTGTTGCCTTATTTTTTTTATCAATGGACTTAAAATGACCAAAGTACCTCTACGCGGTAGCATGGATACTAGATTGTACTTTATGCTGCGAATATATAAATATTTTCTGAGTTTTTGATGCGCAAATTCAGCAAATCAACGAAGAAGAGGGAAAAAATTCCTGAGAAGAGAGATACAAAGAAGTGCAAACGAAACTGGGCTTCGTTAAAGTTATTATAATTTTTCTCTATTTTTTCTTTTGCCGTCATTTTTGATTTGATGACAGCGCTTACCACGGCATATGTCATAATGTACGGTCATGGTTTTACAACGCCTTAGAAGAATTCGAGTTAAAGGAGAATCTGTTTGCTCTCACAACCGCACGACAGTTATTCTTATGACGACTTCTGGAGAAAAAGCAAATCTGGCTGACAACGCCCCCCCCCCCTCAACCATGGCTGAACTACGTAACAGGTTAACTCATCACTTGACCATTATGAGACGGTTCTGCACATCTCCTCGTGTGATGTCAGGTAGAGCGAAGAACGTCTGTGTTGGGCAAGTGTCAATAGTATTCCTTATTCATTTATAACATTATTTCCGCTATAGTGGGCTGATCACTGATGCTTAGCGATTTTGAACCAGGAAAAAAGAATTTTGTGAACCTTCTTCGTTTTCCTAAAGCTTCGGAGTAGCGAAAAAAGTGAGTTTTGGAAGCAAAAGTGTATAGCAAGTCTTCGCTCTCACCGGTAACATCTATTGTACTTGTAACATTTTTGCCCCAGCAAAATGATAAACGACTACGTAGTAATTATGAGTAATACACTTTTCCCTCCAAAGTTTTCCAAGTAACCACAGACAACTCTAATTTCTTTTTTAAAAATTCATGAAACTTTAAACAAAATTGTTAAAAATTTCGTAATATGCAGGTTGAAAAAAATCAGATTTTTTACATTAATCAAGTAACTTTTTCATGTAGCTTACAAGTTTGAAATGGGTTTGGTTTGAAATTCTCATTATTTTTCTATGGGAGAAAATACCCGGTGATGTCAGGGTGTAATTAACACCTTTTAAATGTTTTTTTTCTAAATTAACCTAACCTAACAAACCTATTTAAAAGGTATTCCATTACACTCTGCGATTGCCGGGTATTTCTCCCATAGGAAAATAATGAGAGCTTCACAGTCATAACAGTCATATATGTCAAAAAGTAGAGCCGACTCTCATAAACCCATTTCAGATTCGTAAGCTACATAAAAAAAATTAGTCGATTAAAAGGAAAAAGTTTTTTTAACGTGCATAAAACGAAATCATACCACAAAATTTTTCATGTTAGACTTTGAATGCTTGTCTAGCCAAGTTTCCCTAATACTTACGTTTCTCTCGGAAAACTGGAAAGAAAATGATATGTGGACGGGGAACCTGTTTATTTATTTGAAAAGACCGCCTTTCAACGACAGATATATAAAGCTTGAACTAGTAAAAAAAAACACTCCTCTGTTTGACAATTTGTAATATTTTGATGAGAATAGCCTTTTAAAATACAAATTTTACAAGTAAAGTTTATAGATTTGGGCTGACAATTTTTCTAGAGCGTTTAATACTCCACCGAAGCAGTTGTAGTTTTTTTCTGTAAGTCATGTTCTTCCTCGGTAATTTTTCATGGAAGGGTGCACTACTATATAGAATTATATAATTATGATGATACAGAATAAGCCATATCAATACCTAGGAAGCCGTAGCTATCTATATTGCTGTAAATGACATCTTTGTCCTGCAACCTATTTGTTTGACATTTTATTGCCTTATTTCTAGCAAATGAATTTTTGCATCGCACAGTAAACAGCTATGATCGTGCAGAAAGAATTACCCTTCTTTTTCTTCATGGGAGCCCACGCTCACCGTATTTATAAAGCAAGGTACAGGCATGAACTAATTAACTCTCCACCTGACGTCACAGTTGCGAAGCAGTGGTTCGGGTTTAACACGCTACCTGCGCGTGAGTTAACCTGTTAAGGGCCCCACACACTACACATGCCGCCTGCTTAAACTCAGTGCGCAAATCCCAACTCACGCCAATTTGCGTAGTGTGTGGGTATATACGCTCATGCTCCAACTCAATCCCAAGTTCTAGGCATGAGTTTGAGTTGGAGCTGAACAGATTTTCCTAATATTCATTGGGCGAAGCTTACAGCTTGCACTGCCCAAGCAGGTTTAATATCCCCATTCAACCTTCTTGGTGCTGCTGACTGACGGTTTTTTGAGGCGGAACTGAGAGATTGGCTGGCGCAGTGTGTGGGGAAGCAGGCTTGCACAAGTTGCAGCTCCACCCTTGCATGTGTTTGAGTTGGAGTTGGCGGCATGCGTAGTGAATGGACCCCTCTATGAAGTTCAGCCATGCTTCCAAATTTGGTGCTGCAAATATAGTTGCCTGCTACAGCTCTGGTGAGTGCATAGCTGCAGCTTACCTTCGATTATGACAGCTGTGGCTTCAAGGACGAAAGACATAAGTGACAACTGTAGCCCCGCGACAGCTTCCATTGCTCGTTATGTCAGTGTCCTCGCAGTGGACTTTGAGTGACATACGATTACAATCAATTAAGAGAAACTTAACTAACCTGCTCTAACAAAGTTTCGGCCACTCCAGACGATGATTTGTAACTTTAGCTTCTCGTGCGGCAAATTATTTTGAAAAAGTAATCTTTTCTCACGTAACACACTCTTAGTGACCATATACCGCATTGTATAACCACCCCCCCCCTCCCGAGGGCATACAATGGGCCATTGGTTAGCTAAATAAGGTTTATCCATTCTATATTTTAGGGAGCAGGGCCTCCAAGAAGCCTTATATATATATATAGATTGCTTTAGCTAACTACCCCCCCCCCAGCAGGGTTCTAGGCTATCAATGCCCTCCTATCTGTGCGGGCGGAGGAGTCTTTGCTCCCCAGATCTTTCCCATCTGTCCTCTCCCAGCTACGCTCTGGCCACTGCTCGGTCATAGCGGATAGTAAGATCCGAGTGGGACGGACCGATGATTTCACCTGTCAACTTTGCGGGCTGGGCGAGCTGTCTGTTCGTCACCTCTTCTCGTGCTCTAGTCACCCTACTGAGCTCTCGGCGAGTAGTCTCTGGTTGGGCCCGCTTCGGGCTGCGCGTTTCCTTGCAGCTCTTCCTCTCTTCGAATTTCTCTCCCCTCTGCCCAGGCCTCATACGGAGCCTCTTCCCCAGGTTGGCATTGGTGGACCCTGACGATTGCAGCGAACAACATCTATTAATAATCTTAATCAGCATACCATAATATCTTTTGTGTAACATTTACAAGCACTATCAACTAAACTAGTAAACTACAACTACATCATATCGTGATTTAGCTGAATAGCCTAAAATTTATACTGAGCAATTTATTTTATTTTGCTTACTTCTATTTATATAGTGGACTGTTTCTGTAAAATGAATAAAAATATTGCTTTTATTTTAGTTGAAAATACAAGATTTTGTAGTGAAATGAGCAGCTGTATTTTTTCTCTTATTTAGGCATATTGGAAGAGATTCAAACTTATATAAAGTCAAAAAAAGGCAAAGTCAACTTGACCGTACCCCCAACTGGAAAACCTGGTTTGTGGTGCTTATATAGACCAACTGGCCCCAGAGGAGTATACGGCTGCAGTCGATCACAGACTGTCTAGAGTAATAGCGCCAGTGGTGGAAGACTCCATACGACAATATCTGCGACCCCTCCAACCCTCCCCATTGCTGGGGAAGGTCAGTAAACCCACAGCAGTACGCAAACCGGATACTGACCGATCACATCAAGTGCCGCTAAGACCTTGCTTGGCTGAGAGTGAGGTTCGAGCCTGCGGCCTTGAGAGTCAAAGTCAGTCTCTAGTCCGCTGCTACTGAGGTAATTCAGGTTACTTTGGTGACTTTAAGCTAATTTTGAGTTTTACTGCTTCAAAATAGCAGTAGCGCTTTATTATTGGAATACCGTTAGTCAATTACCGCTTTACCGATACCGCTGGTAGATTTTCGCTTAACGATTCCGGCACTTTGGGTAGCCGTTACCGCTTGACCGATGTCGCCTCAAAGTAAAAAATTACCCTGCCTACATCTGAAAATTGGCGGATGTATATATCCGCGAGCAATAAAGTAAATATTTTCTTTTTTTTTTTGCAACTTGTAATTATTTTACCCTAGAACATTGCAACCGCTGGCTCCTGTCGCTGCTGCGTGTGCATTAACATATCGCAGCAAACTGGATCTATCCACAATATTGTTCCGTCGAAATCAGCGAAGCTGTCGCTTTTCTGCGCACGGCATCACAAGGGCGGAGGCACAGTAAGAATGAGGGAGATATACCGGAGACAGATACGCGTGGACGAGTAGGTACTTCACGAGCACCAAGAGTTGGTGGCAGGCGTGTGTTAAGGTGATGACCACCACATTTCGCTGGAGGGAGCGAAAGCGTCGTTGTATACACGAGAGTACCCTATCACGGGCGCCAGTAGTGTGTGGAAGTAGTGGTGATTGCTAGAATCCACCGTAACGAAGTGAAAGCGGCGGTGTAGAAAAAGACTATGCTCGTGTCTAGTTCACTCTAGGTAACGTACAGTAAGACCTGCTTTCCCCACACTTGAACTTGATGGTGTGCCACGTTCTGTAGTTAATGACGTAATCGCGGGTTTTAATATTAACTCATAAGTTGACGTTTGAGGCCCATATCCGTTCAGTTGCCTCGGGAGCATCACAGAAACTCGGTCTTATGCGACGTCCTTGGAAGGTTTTTGGTTCGGTAGAGTTGATACGTCGCTGCTTTAGTTGCTATGTCCTCCCCCTTCTGGAGTGCGGCTCCGTAGTCTGAGGTTCTACTGCTGACTGCCATCTGAGTTTGATTGACAGAGTGGTTCGTCGCTGTGCGTTCGTTCTGGATGGTGTTGTGCCTTGTGATCGGGCGCATCATTGCAGAGTTAGTGGGGTTTGCCTTCTGTATAAAATATACTCGCTGTAGTCATCCGCTGGCGGTTTTTCTTCCAGAGCCATTTGCTCGGGTGCGGCATACTGGGCGTATTGGTGATCATGAGTTTATCTTGGAACCGGTACGATGTTGTACAAGTCAGTATTCTCGTTCGTTTGTTTCATCATGTGCACAAATTTGGAATAATCTTTATGCTCTGCCTTTGTTGGTGCTGGCATTGACAGCGTTAAGTAATTGATGAACAGAGTGATCTTTAGTCTCTCTTTGTTCTCTTGCTGGGCTGGTTGCGTGGGGGTTGATAACCTTATGAAGTTTCCTCCGTTCTCACGTCGCCAGTCTGGTGTATTTTAATAATAATTATAGGAGCCAGGGCCGTACCGTGACAAGCAGTATAGTGTATGGCGCTCGTGTAGTGAGGCGAAGGTCTCTACTGTCTATTGTAGCGAAGTAAGCGGAGCTGTATGGATGACAGTGTATGTCTCTACTCGTATGTCCCAGACCTCCACGAGTAATATCCATTGGGGTTCAGTGCCTCTCAGAATCTTGGCTTGGAGGTCGTCCATGTACTGTACGTTGCTGAGTGTGAGTTTCCGCGTTGGGTTTAATTTTCCTACGCTATCATTTTAGTATGCATCTTGCAGATGCCAGGTTAGACAATAAAACCTGATTTCATAGCAACTCCTGACCGGTCTAAAATGAAGGTAAAGGATAATTACTTACACCTAGGATGTTATGCTATAGCCAAATTTGTCTCCTTGGTTGTTTTTTGTTTGTTTGTTCGTGTATCAGATTAGATTAGATTAGATAGGCGGCAGTAGACGAACCAAAAGGCCCATTCCCAAAAAGACACCGGGACTTACACCCCGGTCCTCTATGAGCTATTGCCATTATGTTAGTAGAATGTAGAGGAATGAAGAAACGGGAAGAGAAAAAATGGAAGACGAAAGAGAAAAAAGAAATGAAACAAATAGAAAAAAAAAGGGGAGAAGAGTCGACGCCAAAGCGATGGTCATTAATGCCCGCAAGCATGATCGATCAATCACCAAGATAACTAAAAAGTTTAGACGGATCTTGAAGAAATGTACAGGGATTGTTAGTTATATGCCTATAGGAGGAACTGATAATTAACTTTTGGAAAAGACCCGCCCAACTTTTTGTCTGCTTGCCTTTCTTTTTTCTCAGTAACGCAATTCTAAAATTATTGGGCTGATTTTTATGAAATTTGCAGGAGTTGTTGGGATTGTTGCTATTAGCAGACGATTTGTTTTTTATTGATTTGTTTATCTTTTATTTGTTTGTCTCTATGTTAGTTTCTAGCATAACTCAAAAAGTTATGAACGAATTTTCTTAAAATTTGAAGGAAGTTGCAGAAATGCTGAAAGGCACCACTGACCCAATTTTGGTGACGAACGGATGTCTGTTTGTACATATATTTGAACTAATGTTCGTCGAAATGTTTGTCAGAAGATAACTCAAAAGGTTATATATACGGACGGATCTTCAAGAAAATTGCAAAAGCTGTTATTACTGTCAAGAGGCACACATGACCAAATTTTGGTGCTGATAAATCCCAATCATAGATTAATAATAATTAATTAAAACCAATCATAGATTAAATACCTATTTTAATTTTTTGTTAACATTTCCTTGCCTCGCTTGGCGGAAGGTTGCAAAATTGCGTTCTCAAAGCGCCCCAGTTGCTTTTATTGAAACCCACGTTTCCTGGCTCTGCCTTCGAGTACATCTTAGTTTGGGTAGTAGCAAGGTAATCTAGACCATGAAGCAAAGAATGCAACGGGAGGACTCAATAAGACTAAAATAAAATTTAGCCGTGACCGCACGTAGCAAATTTACATCACATCGACGAGTCGAAGTGTTCAGGTGTGGGACCTCAGTCCTTCGTAAGTTGTTTTCTTGAACATATCACCGTATTTTTTCGATTTATTTCATTCAATCTCCCGCTCATGACTGGCCAGTTACTTGAGCTGCAAAATACCGTAAACTTTTGTCGCCAAGTTCAGAAAGTTCGAGCAATAGGCTAACTGTTACTGTGGTTTCTCTCGCGTACAGAATTGGCTATAATGGTGCTTATATTTGTTGGTAAGGAATAAATATGTTCTGTGAAGAGCACGGTGAACTGAATATGAAGTGTAAATGAGGCTTTAATCAAGAAAAATGCGTTAAATCAGGTCGCTGAAAGGGAACAAGTTCGGCGCTAGTGCTGTGAAAGTTTCCACTAGCATGCACTGCAATTTTCTATAGATAATTGCTAAATTAGTATACATTATCTTAATTTATTTATACGCTAGAGATGAATTTCGCAATTTAAGACGATTTTTCTGGTTAAATTAGTTGAAGTACTCCTAGGCTGCTCGGCCATGGATTCGTCGATAATGGCGTCACTTCTTGGTGCTAATTTCTCGTGAGTAGCTCGTGTATGCTTCCGTTCTCAGCTCTGACACCTTGTATCGCTCGTTCGATGCCCCGTGAGGCACACGAGCTCTTTGCTGATCTTGGTGTGCTGACTCGGCAGTTGTGTGTGCATGCACGGCGCCGTGGCGGAACTGCCTTCCTCAGAGATGAGGGGGTGGGGGGGTCTCGGGTCATTTGTTCCTTCCGTCAAATTGGCGCCATAGTTCGTGACCCGAGGGCGACTGCGACTACACTTGCTCGTCTGGGGCCAGTGGGCCTATACCCGCAGCACAAACCAGTGCATGTNCGCAGTTTGTAACGATCGACAGATTGATATTGGAGAGAATAGCTTTAGTTTAATATGCCATCAACTGCTGTTTTGGACTGCAGTAATAAAAGCATTTAATTCAATTATTTAGGTTGTTTTATTTCCGGAAGAGGCACGCACCCGGTCGGAGAGTTTCGGTAAAATGTTTGCCTAAGCTGTGCCGTCGTGTACGCGTTGTTAGCATATCTGCCTCTCCTGATCGTAAAAACTACAGCATCATTGGAAAAATATGTATTTAACATTCGCCAGTTGCAACAGCATCATTTCGTGAGACAGTTAAGGTATGTGGAATACGGTTAGGTAGTTTTTTTAGCAAGTTAGTTAACGCGAGTCGGACGCCACCCTACTGTTATATTGCTGTAACGCGTGCAGCGTATAGCAGTTGATGTTTTTTTTTTATTTTACCGAGCAGTTGTATGGCTTCTGCGTATTATATATTGACTTTTGCTTTAATATTACTTCGCCGGAAGAAAATTAATTTTTTTTGTTCTTTAATGTTTCTCTTGCCAATCTTGTTGAAAAGTTCTATCTCGGCGTTCAATCGCTCGCATTGAGCCAATTTTTGTTGCAGCGGTTTGAAATTATAGAGGATAGCAGATCACTGGTAGATGACGAAAAGGAATCGAAAACATTGCGGTTTTCACTCATATAAATCCATCTTTACTATGCCATATTACTCTCGATAAAAATCACTTGATTTGTTGCATTTTAAAGACTATAAACTTGGCTCTAAAAGCGCTTCTGATGCATGCGGGCATTTGCCGGTTGAATTCATCTGTTCTTTTACAAGCCTTTTAACCAACGTTCTTTCAAAATTTTATCCTTCAGAGAGCTAAAAAGAAAGTTTGTAGATGCTTTGATGCATATTTTTGTGCAACTATAATGATTGTAGGACATGTAGGACACTCTGGAGGCCCAAATGAAATGATGACGAAACAATGCGAAATAACTACTGATAAACGTACTAGGTTTTAATGACGTCATCGCTCCGTAAGTCCGCCGCGGCAAGGGCCGCCCGCTCGGCAGTGTGTTAACCTGTTCCCGTTAATTATCATTGAATTCATAACTTTGTGAGATGATCTGACACCTAGAACTTTTTGTGTTATGTGGTATAAGTTCGGTTTCAGCAACGTCACAGTGCACCCCCCCCCACACACACACAAACACTCCACTCTACCAAGTGCAACTCATATCTCTCGAACAAAGACGATTGAGGAGCCAACTAATAGAAACATTCAAGTATTTGAATGGCTTCAACGACGTGCCTACATCGGAACATTTTGAAAGAGACGTAAATGATCGCTTGCGAAACAACGGCCAGAAATTCAAGTATAACGAGCGAAGAACTGCTTTCATCTAGCAGTTTTTCCCGTACTTCAGTGTGAACGTTTGGAATAGTCTACCCTCCAAAGTTGTTGGTGCAGAGTCCATCAATGCATTTAAAATCGGCTCGACAAATACTGGGAGCAACATCCTACACAGCTACGAACTCCTCCTCCAGGAGTGCCAAACTCCAAACTGCTAAAGTTTTCAAGCCACCGTAATCCATACATCATGCCACGACTAATTTAACTCGCCCAGCTCCACGGATCTGCAGCATTTAATAGTGCTTGCGCCATCAACTCCTTGCCTGATTTTATCCTTTTTCTTTTCTCCTTTGTGGCCTCCCCACCGTCAGCCGTACTGCCCATCATGTCGCCGTCGCCTCTCGCCCCTCAGAGACCCTCGCCTCCTCCCCTCAGATCCTTCAGCAGTCTCCATGATTCTGAACTAATGGTGATAGCTCAGAGAGGGCCGGAGCGTAAGTCCCTGCCGGCTCTCTGGGAATGGACCCGTTGTTCTGTCTACTGCCAGCTATTTATTCTATTGGAAGTCTCTTAATTACCTCCGCCAAGGAGGTTTGTTTTTATTGAGCTATTCTGTTTGTTTGTCTGTCTTTTGGTCTGTCTCCAAGATAACTCAAAAAGTTATGGACGGATTTACGAAATTTATAGGGATTGTTGGGTATGTTAGAAGACACAGATAATTAACTTTCGGTGAAGATCCGAACATCCGTCTGTTTGTTTGCTTGTCTGCCTCTTTTTTTTAATGCCATAACTCAAAAAATTAGGGACGAATATTTATGAAATTTGCTAGATTTGTTAGGTGTATATACGAAGAGTAAATGACCACGTTTTTGTGACAATCTGCCCGTTCGTTTGTTTGTTTGTTTATTTGCCTCTGAGCTTAATTTTACGCTTGTTATCAAAATAACTCGAAATTTATAAGTGGATCTTCATGAAATTTAGAAAAATTGTTCGTGATGTTGAATGACATGAATTATTATGTTTTGATGGTGATCGGTTGGTTTATTTGTGTGTTTGACTAACGTTTGTCAGGATGTTTGTTAGCTGGATAGCTCAAAAAGTTATAAACGAATCTTCAAGAAATTACAAAGTTCTTGTAAGTCTCAAAAGGCACATATAATTAGATTTTGTTCTTGATACAAAGGAAACCATAAAATCACATTTACAGAACCAAGTCGAACATTTCATCGCCGTTGCCTTACTTGACGGAGGTATGCGCTCTGCTTTATGCGCTCTGCTTTATTAGTAACAGTTATTGCACCCTAGTCTTACCCCTTTCGGGCTCATTTCATATCCGTCTCATATCCATTACTTACCCGTTTCAGGTGTCATGCCTACCTCTTTCAATAATAATAGTAATTTCGTTTCGTTCTATAATAACACGATACAATGCACCCGTCCAAGAGAAGGGCACATGACTAGGTTGTAATCAGCTCAGTAAGATAACCTTTATCGAACTGTACTCTTTGTTATCTGTTATGGCCAACTGACCAACGGCTACACGTGTCGTATAAGAGGCTACTACTGATCAGTTCGACATCTGAGTAGCATGGTCCGTTACCATACAACCTTATCCCACGTGTCTTTAAAGGCTGCTAAATGAACAGCTCTGCTGCATCATTACGACGTAGAAATATGCACGTCGTCGGTGTATTAAACGCGTCGTAAGAGGCTGCTAATTAACCAATCCTAGGTAGTTTAGAGATGCATCATTACGTTGCAGAAATATAACTATGCCTGCCACCACATTATACCTACGCCTAATAGAGTGGGGTGATGGATCGCACGGCTAAATGCCTTTGAGCTTGCTAGTGGAGGATTGAAAACCCTTTCTATTTATATCGGCGTTTGTCATAGGCTACGTTGAATCGTAACCCGGCCTGAGATTAACCATAAGTGCTTAGGATTTGTCTCATAGCGACTGCGATGTATTATAAAAACCCGCTTCTGTGCCATGGAATTATTATTCTTTTGATCTTATAAAATATCCTGTACGAGTACGCGGAGAGTACGAGTATACGGAGAGTACGAGTACGCGGAGAGTACGAGTACGCGGAGAGTACGAGTACACGGAGAGTACGAGTACGGGGAGAGTACGAGTACGCGGAGAGTATGAGTACGCGGAGAGTACGAGTATACGGAGAGTACGAGTATACGGAGAGTACGAGTACGCGGAGAGTACGAGTACGCGGAGAGTACGAGTACGCGGAGAGTACGAGTATACGGAGAGTACGAGTATACGGAGAGTACGATAATACGGAGATTACGAGTACGCAGAGAGCACGATAATACGGCGAGTACGAGTACGCGGAGAGTACGATAATACGGAGAGTACGATAATACAGAGAGTACGATAATACGGAGAGTACGATAATACGGAGAGTACGATAATACGGAGAGTACGATAATACAGAGAGTACGAGTATACGGAGAGTACGATAATACGGAGAGTACGATAATACGGAGAGTACGAGTATACGGAGAGTACGATAATACGGAGAGTACGATAATACAGAGAGTACGATAATACGGAGAGTACGAGTATACGGAGAGTACGAGTATACAGAGAGTACGAGTATACGGAGAGTACGATAATACGGAGAGTACGATAATACGAAGAGTACGAGTATACGGAGAATCCTATAGGCGTTTATCGCATGTCTACCAGTATAGATCGAGTGAGCCCAACGGTTAATATTGGAATAATATCCCAAAATATTGGTTAATATCGCACAAATTCCTCTGGATTTTATTTTTTTTAGATGAAGAGCAGAGTGCATTTGCCTACGCAGGTCATTGAGTACGTGGCATAATTGAACCGGCGAGTTTTGACTTCCGTGGCCCTCGGACCGGTGCGCCAGCTCTGGACCGCTAAGTTGAATTTCATTCACTACTGCTCACCAATTCGCCTTCAGACTTGCAAAAACTTTCTTTATAAAGCAGAGTTCCCAGCCGTCTCAAGCTTACTTGACTTGCTTTTAGCACAAGCAACTTAATTGGTTCGTATACTCCTCCTGATGACGCTTTGTACTGTTCCTCCTCTTCTTTCCCGACTTGCTGTTACCATGCGCGTTGACTCGTGCATGTGTTCCATGTTTCTCTGGGTATTCTTGATGTCCCTTTTTTCTTCCTTTTTTGATACAGTGTACTCTGTGTATAGCAAGGCTTGCACTGGAAAAATAACAATAATGTGTACCTCTTATTATATTGCTTGAATATGTATATGCACGAATTAAGTATGTATTTGTGCGTAGGTATGTGTATCCGTGCTCAAGGCAATATTTGCTAGGTGCCTCGTTCCAGTAGGTAGCCTAGGTTTTCTCTGAGAGTCAGAACATTAGTACTGACCCTTACTTTATTTCTCTCCTTGTCCCAGTCCTGCTCTGTGACGCTGAGTTCTTTTTTTTCGACCTGATGTGTGCTTCCCCTCAGGAGGCGAGGCATGGCCACGGCCGTTAGGGTTGGGCTAGTTAGGTTTGTCCATTCTACACTATTTGGAACGGCACCCCTACAGGAATCCCATGGCCGGCCGCGATCTCGGCCTGGCCTAAGACTTAGAGAGTTGCTTCTCTAGTGCCCTTATTTTTTCCTCCCATCTCCACGCTTCTTCCTATTGCTCTTCATTCTGTTACTCTTCTTGGATCAACCTTGCAGTGGAGGATGCAGGCACATTCATGCCAATATGCATAATATAATTAATCGCTGTGACAGAGCGCTTTGGCGCTGTCTTCTGAAACCTTCACGTGTTTTTTTTTTTTGCGTCGCTGTCATTATTATTATTATTATTATTAAATCACACAAGGCTGGCGACGTAGGAACGGAAAAACTCCATGAGGTTAACAAACCCCCATGCAACCAGCCCAGCGGGTGGAAAAACAAAAGAATGAAAAAAAAGAAGATCCGAGATCACAGAATAGCTCTGTGGACAGATCGTTTAAAGCTGCCAATACCAGCACCAGCAAAGACAGAGCCATCAAGACCATTCCAAACATCCACA
>LQNS02020120.1:12649520-12668737 GCA_001587735.2 Parhyale hawaiensis | reverse complement strand
GTTTTATGACACATTACTAGCTTAGAAGTAATTTGGTCCAATTGACTCTTATCACGTTGTGTGACTTGCAATGATTTTATTCAATGACATCTATTGGCTTCAGCGTCCCATAAGTAAAATATACTATTAGTTGGGCGTATTCTCAATTTTAGTAGACAGTTTTAAATTGATGTGCTTTGTATATGATTGAGAATGAATAAAGGTGTAAAGGTGTGTAAAGGTGTAAATTAGGAATTTCTCCTATACTAAAATATATCAATTTATCAGATGTTTGTTTCCCTCTCGTTCATGAAAAACAAATTACAAACTACGTAAGTTCCCAGATCTGGGAACGTATATAGTTTTGCGATGGTTTCTTTTTAATGATCTGTATACATATAGGAATATATAATAAAATTGATCAATTTCTTGTTGTTTCAGCATCACCATTGAACCAGTGAAGCATGGACTTCAAAAACACATGGAGGAATACTTGCCTCATTCAACTAACTTAGTGAGGATCATGCCATCCAATTTGGTGATCGTGTCTCATTTCGCCGAGTGGTGTGAACGTATCAAAGCCTTCCCCTGCAGAAGTTCCGATATCTGGGTGATGTCGTTTCCCAAATCTGGTAAGTTACTGGCCGGCAGGATAGCACAAACGTTCAAATGAACGAGCTTTGACCAGGAAATTGACGTCAGAAACCTCGGCAAGCACAGGCATTTGCGCAGAATTTTTGCTGCGGGAACACGTTGCAGTTTTGACCGTGACTGTGAGCTACGCGGTATCTTGTACACAAACGGCGAGTAGCACTGATATCGTAGTCGCGACGGCTCATTACTTTGAAAACTATTTAATCACAAACTGATAGTCAATGTTAATTATGATATGAATGGGTATTTTTATGTTTGTTTTATTTATTATGTTGCTGTTGAGCCTGTTGCCATGACAACGAATGTTTTCTGAACGAAGCTGGAGGTCATTTGATCATCGGACAATATCCTAATGCGAACAGGCAGCAATAATGTCAGTAAAATATCCTGCGCACTTGCGTGAATTTCCTCAGCTTTTGACTATCGCCATTAGACACTGTTAATTGAGGCGAGTTCACACGACAATCAAATGAACGAGTTTTCTCAGCTCCACGTCCCAAAACGTGGCAATGCCCCTGAAATAACACTTATTGCAGAATATTTTGAGTTCTAGTGGCCTCCAAGTATGAAAAGAAACTTAAAGCATCACCATAAAGAGACTTACTGACAAAACTGAGTTTGACAGCTAGCATCTTAGAACCTTTTTTGGTAGACCAACAGTTGTATTTTGGAGGGTTCAACAAAATGGTCAAACGGATAGCTAAAGACATTTATTCATTTAACGATAGTGTGAGTCCGCCTTTAGATAAGATGAAAGCTTCAGAGGTCATTAGGCCCCTGAAGTGCTCTTATTACCTCCGCTGAAGAGGTTACATTTCTGTCGTGTTTGTCTGTCCGTTATTCGGTTGTCTGTCACAAAAATTAAAAAAATTAAGAACGCATTTTTACGAAATATACAGGGATTGTTAGGCATGGTAACAGTGACAGATGATTAACTTTTGGTGAAAATCTGTTCATCTGTCTGTTTGTTTGTCTGCCTATTTTTTTTTCTTAAGGCCATTTCTTGAAAAGTTATGAACAGATTTTCATGACATTTACACGACTTGTTAGGTATATTACAAAAAATATATATATATATTACAGAGAGAAAATGATCAAATTTTGGGGATGTCTGTTTGTTCATTTGTCTCTTTGTCGCTATGTTTGATTTTATGTTTTTTTTTGCACAATAACTCAAAAAGTTATCGATTGATCTTTATGAAATTTGCAGGACTTGTTAGTAATGTTATAGGACATAAATGATTAAATTTTGGTGATGATCGGTTGATTTTTTGTGTGTTTGACTTATGTTTGTTAGTAGCATAACCCAAAAAATTATGAACAAATCTTCATGAAAATTACAGGAATTGTTAATAGTATCAAATTATACAAACGATTAGATTTTGGTGTTGATATAAAGAAAATCATGGTTTCAAAACCAATTTGAATTTTTCGTTGCCGTTCCCTCGCTTGGTGGAGGTGTGCACTCTCAGAGCGCTCTCTAGTTTTCAACGGGCATCATCGACATTTAGTCAAGATAAATTAGTAGAAGACCGCATACGGTAATGATAGAGGCGTGTTGTACTTGTCGGCGACACTCGAACTTAGAGTTTGGGCTTGTTCACAACTTCAGGCAGGAGCGTTGGCTTCGCCACTCAGAATCGCGTTGCAAGTGTTAGAAACAAGCCGATCACGTTGAGCTGCCTGAAATTTGAATTTATCTTGGGTGCGCCAGGGGCAGCCGACTGAGAATTAATTCAGAAAATCAATTTGAAGGGTCGAAACAAGCGCATCTGTCCGAAAGTCTGGCCATGTCATTTGTCAGAATCTTCATTTCGCTGGCCACTCGAACGCGCCCTAACATTTTCGAATCGAACGCTTTCTTAAGTTAAGTCAACGCACTGATTATGTTCCTTATGAAAATATTTAGCTCAGGCGTTGCTGTGTCAGTATATAAAAACAAGAGAAAAGAATACAACCTTTTGAGCTTTAATCCATTCTACAATTACAGCCATGTCTAAATAACATTACTGGTCTCATTCCCTGGCTAAACCAGCTCACCTGACTGCTGCTGGTTAGCAGATCACTCGGCAGACATGCGGCTGCGTGGGAAAACGTTAGCCGCAAAGTCCGGTGGTTTGGCAAGCGTCTTGTTATTATAGTAAAATTTCAGATATACATACCTTCCAATCTCGAGCAAATGAGAACTCAGAAAGCCAGATTTTTTTTTTAAATTATAGCAAGAACACAATATATTAAGTCCATAAAATCGAAGCTGCTACAAAGTGGTAGATTACTCACCAGAGAAAATGCACCGAGACTACCTTCTACTATCTCCCTGCTGTTAGTCACTGGTGGGTGTATATATATATATATATATACACCAACAACAACAAAATATATTCTCTCTAAAAGCTGTTAAATATGACATTTGAACCATGACTTTCTTACTTCTGCCAGTGCTGTCTACACTACAGAATTTGTAAGTGCATGGTGCTCAAAATATTAGATCTACCTCTTTTACAGAATTGAGTTGCTAGCCAAAACCGTTGCCGCTTAAGGCACTTAACTCAAAACTAAGTTGCCAAAAGAAACCTCTGAACTGACTTTACGGTTACGTTATTGGCTGAGCCCTCGAAATCGAATGAGTCAATGCCTGTAATTTTTGTATCAAAACGGGCAAGCTTATTCCTGTTGACTGTAGGATCAGCGGTCCTGCGGCTCTTTCAGTCATAAGCGATAATGGCAAAATCAGATTTTTTTCAAGTGAGCTGCAAGTTCCGAGATCAAAATTTTTAAGAGAGAATAAAGCATTTTCAGCTCAGAGAGCGCAGATCAAGGCTTAAAATTTTCCTTCCCGAAGACGTCCGCAAATTTTTGAAAAATCACCTTTCAGGGCAGAAATTATGAGATGAATAGACGGTGAATAGACAGCCTTCGCTACTACCGCTTAATTGTAACAATAGCTCGTTATTGTAGTGCAAATATTACTACAGCACGTTATTTTAGTGCAAATATTACTACAGCACGTTATTTAGTGCAAATATTACTACAGCACGTTATTTTAGTGCAAATATTACTTGAGCACGTTAGTTTAGTGCAAATATTACTTCAGCACGTTATTTTAGTGCAAATATTACTACAGCACGTTATTTAGTGCAAATATTACTACAGGACGTTATTTTAGTGCAAATATTACTACTGCACGTTATTTAGTGCAAATATTACTTCAGCGCGTTAGTTTAGTGCAAATATTACTTCAGCACGTTAGTTTAGTGCAAATATTACTACAGCACGTTATTTAGTGCAAATATTACTACAGCACGTTATTTTAGTGCAAATATTACTACAGCACGTTATTTAGTGCCAATATTACTACAGCACGTTATTTTAGTGCAAATATTACTTCAGCACGTTAGTTTAGTGCAAATATTACTTCAACACGTTATTTTAGTGCAAATATTACTACAGCACGTTATTATAGTGCAAATATTACTACAGCACGTTATTTTAGTGCAAATATTACTACAGCACGTTATTTAGTGCAAATATTACTACAACACGTTATTTAGTGCAAATATTACTTCAGCACGTTATTTTAGTGCAAATATTACTTCAGCACGTTAGTTTAGTGCAAATATTACTTCAGCACGTTAGTTTAGAGCAAATATTACTTCAGCACGTTATTTAGTGCAAATATTACTTCAGCACGTTAGTTTAGTGCAAATATTACTTCAGCACGTAGTTTAGTGCAAATATTACTACAGCACGTTATTTAGTGCAAATATTACTACAGCACGTTATTTTGGTGCAAGTATTACTACAGCACGTTATTTTAGTGAAAATATTACTACAGCACGTTATTTTAGTGCAAATATTGCGGCAGGGACGACGTGGACGCAGGAGCTGGTGTGGCTGCTGACGCGGGGACTTAACCACAAGGATGGCAACAGGCCTCTCATGGAGCGGTTTCCTTTCTTTGAGTAAGTAACACTAATTTAATATCTTATTCACCCGTGTGTCTAACCCTCTGTGACTTTTTGGAGGCGTAGTAAACATACACCAGTTAGAATCAGCAATGTGTGTGAGTGTCTTTGTCTATATAGTTTTGAAATGTCCAGTTAGATACCTGAACGAGTTCATCAACACCCGACTGTGGGCTTCTTCGGTAGAGACCATAATGATAATAAAGAATAATATTTTAAGCATCAACATCGAACGACAAGACGGCGGTGTTAGCGAAAGATTCATTTTGGTTCTGACTGAAGGATTTCAATTCAATCATCATGCCTTATTATCACCCGCGACCGAAGTGAGAGAGGTGATATTGTTTTCGTTGGGGATTTAAGTGTACATTTTTGTCTGTCCACCCAATAAGTGGTCGAAGGAGTTGAGCAGTGTTCGAAATTTTTTGCAGGGAGTCTGGGAGTTGCCCTCGATGCGACCCATGCCAACAAAAAACTAGGATAAGCTGGCCAAAACAAAGACGACGATGAAATTTGCTGTCCACCAAAAACAGGTAAAAGGAGTTGAGCTATGTCCATAATTGTTACAGGAAGCCTGGTGGGTTTCCCTCGATGTGACCAATGCCCCCAAAAAACTAGGATTAGCTGCCATCAAAAATGACGGACATGAAATTTGCTTCGACCGGGGTGACGGTCTTACGTCACGAGGCGTTCTAGTTGAGTTATGTGTTCTTCGTAGCATAAGCCTAGCAGTTGCTGTGAATTTCTTGAAGATCCGTCAACTATTATGGTTTTGTAAACAAAAAAATGAATACACAAATAAATAAATCATCACCGGAAACTTGGTCACTTTTGCCTCTTAATTACCCAAACAGTCCCTGAAAATTTTTATAAAAATTCATTCATAACATTTTAGATTATGCTGCTGACAAACAGTAATACAAAGCATACAGGTAAGTAAAGAAACTGAGGAACAGTTCAGTACAAAAATGTGGTCATTTAGTTATCGTACAATTCCCAATATTTCCTGTAAATTTCATTAAAATGCGTTGATTTCTGTGTGAGTTATGTTGCCAAGAAAAAAAAAAAATAGGTACACAATCAAAAACACGGTTGAATGGAGCTGCACTAAAAATTAAACATCTGTTCTTCCAAACTTTCCTAACGAACAATGCAAATTTAATTAAGAATCCGCCCATAACTTGTTGAATTATCCTGGAGATAGACAGACTGGCCAACAGCCAAACTACGACAAAAGCATAACCTCCTTGGTGGAGGCACAATCGGACTTTTCTTGAAGGTTCGATTCGCTGATAACTCCCGACCGCCACGAGGCCATGGCCGCTACGACCGGCAACGTCGTCGAACAGAGGGGTGGTCAGTGGAAGATCTTGGCCGACTGCACCGACCAACGTCTGGTGAAGAGTCACCTCAACTGGGCCCTGCTGCCTAGGGGAGTGCAGACTGAGAAATCCAAGGTTAGGTGATGTGATGATTTAGGTGTAGGGTGAAACTAGGCACCAGGCACCTCGGGGCATGAGACACCACGTCACCCATTAATTGTGTTCTTAATAAAGGTTATTTATTTTATTTATATTTATTTATTAGGCTCTATTAAGACAACAATCTTCACAAACTCTGCCTTACTTGTGTTTCCCATTGGATATTAAGCATTGACTTCTCTATGTACAGACCAATCAGACGCCTTGTTTCATAGCTCAAAAGCGACCGTTGAAACATGCGTAAAACACTCGTTTTATGTGGGCTGCCTAGTGCTCCATTCCAAAACAGACGTTCCTAGTGCCTCACGTTACCTTAACCGTTCGTTGTCTATTGTACTAAGTACGGAATGTACCTCATAAAAATATTGCTATGGGGACGGCACTACTAAATCACGAAGTGAAGGGTTACTACTACCTGAATATTGCATATGCACAAATCCATGCAGGGTTAGGTGCTTGTTGAACCAAGGGGAGAGACGTGTCGCAAGCACGTGCATCAGCAGCTATAGCGCTGTGTTATATGGGCATTACTATGCCCATGTCGGCAGATTACTCTGCATTTCATCAATACTTTTCTTAAAGTATGAGTTAACCTTTTATCTCTGTTAGGTATATTTTCTGATTTGCTGGGGTATAACGCATATTGGCTAGTCTAGTCAGAAATACTTTTTCAGTGTTTAGTCAATGATTTTATTTATGACTCCAGATGTAGTTAACGTAATTGATATAATTTTTATCTAATAAGAAAAGTAACCTTTGTTGTGCAGTACTGATGTAACGCATCTCCCAGACGGTTTGCTAAGAATTTTTACCTCAGTTGAGATGCCTCTTGTTAATGTGCGCATGGTAGAAGAGAGTGCCTTCATAGTTAGTGTAGCACGATGAATAAAAATGAAGGGTGTCTGTTCAAGTATATGACGCATTTGTAATTACTCATAAGATTCAATTACAGTTTCATGTTCAGTATTTAAATAATAATATTCAGCTAGTTTCACTTAGGAAAGGGTTTAAGGCGTCAACACCTTGTCAGCGAAGCTAAGCCATAAAGCGTGACTTGTCCTGTTATGCTGACAGGTACTCTTGCTTCGCCGAATTAAATCGAGTTTTAAGCATCAATTTCTAGTCCCTTACCATTAAAGCTTCACAAATTTCAAGCTTGCTCTTTAAAATAGAGCTTACGGCCGTTCCAAGTTTACTTTGGTTATTTTCAGCATATGTAACGCTAATCAAAGCGGCGAAGCTAACACTCCTGTCTGGAACTACGGATAAGTCAATCAATCCTTGTCGGCTCAGCATAAATCAAGTTGAAAGGTGAATCGATTATGTCTTTTGCTTGATCACTTAAAGGCTCAGGATTACTGGCAATCGAGCGGTCATAGATTGAGCACAAGTGCCTTGTTTTCTTACGGTAGCGTACGTTATACTTATCACCAGGTTATCTACGTGATGCGGGACCCCAAGGACGTCTGTGTCTCCTACTACTACAACACAGTCAAGTTCTACCACTACAAGGGAACCTTCGACCAGTTTGTAGAAATTTTCCTCAATGGTGTTTGTAAGTTCGCTTCTTTGTTTGCACCAGTTCACTCACTCATAGGAGCTAATGACCACGTAATGACCACGATCGCAATGACGACCCAACGGGTCACGGGTCATCTAGTATTATACTAAAAGTCTATGAACCGGTCTTGTTTATTTGTGTCTTGTTTGACACATCTTCTTCGCTTTTAGATAGGAAAGAAATTCGATGGACTAGGGTAGGGCCTGTGGCATATCTGACATAGCTTCTTCGCTTTCGGACGTACGTACCTCCATCAGGCTGTGGTCGCCAGCCATTTTCAGCCAGACCCAGCCACTCATCGATCAGCCATTCGTAAGAGATTAGCACTCGTCAGAACTGGCTGACGCCCACTATAGTTATGTTACGAGTGCATTCGAGTTCAACCAATGTTTTATTTATTTTCTACTGTCCATCCAGTTTATCTGGATATTAATACGCTGATCATAACGTCCTACGTACCTTGTTACATACCTACATAGCCATGTAATCTGCAACCAACCTACCTATTTTGTACGTTTGTTCCTAACTCTCTACTTAGTTTTTAATAACGCAGCTACAACCGCACCCTGCTATGAGCAGCAAGCTGTCCACCCTCCCTACAAAAATGTGGCCATAATTATACACCGAGGACTAGAGAAAACCGTTTGAACGAGCTAAATGCTGGGTGGAGTTTAGGAATGACTATTAAATTGTTAGATAGTGCTAAGCGGTGATCTTGTCAGTTGATGAATTAGTTAATGTTTTGCATATAATATTTCCAGTTGAGTACCTGCCGTACTGGAGCCACGTGCTCAGCTACTGGAACAAGCGACACTTGGACAATCTTTTGATTCTTCGCTACGAGGACTTGAAAACGGTAAGGATTTTTTTTCCTGCAATGCCAGGGTCTCACCATGCAATCTTACGGCCAATTGATGAACGGACGTCACAGCTCATTTACAGAAGATAGTTGTATCAAATTTGGGTGTATGCGCTTCGCTCCTAAATTTCCAGGTTAGTGATCGTCAAAATTACGTCACTCCACTGCGGAAATTCAAAGATTCCTCGCTGCAACAGTGGCGTGACGCAATTGTGACGTCACAATCCTGGAAATTTATGGGCGTAGCGCACACACTCAAATTTGACACAACTATCTTCTGTAATTGAACTGTGACGGACGTTCAGCCAAGGCCCTCTAGAACACAATATTCTAGGGGGCCTTGGTTCAGTATACACGACGTCTCGGTTCAGACTAAACGTCGGTAGCCAAGATACCCATAGAGTGGAAGTGTCGACGTGGGAGTTGAACATTCGCTCATAAGTTGATTGTGTGATTGCAATGTGCGTCTTCGCCTGTACTCTGTTTTCTTACTACCTGTCATCTATGTCGTAACTTGTGTCAATTAATTTAGTGAATTTTGACATATTTGACTCGTTTGGTCTGGTCATGGGTGTAACTTCACTAAGGGTGGTTAGTAGTGACGCCACCAACGAAAATAAAACCACCAGTGCAACAACAAAAATCATCAATTTGGCATGCAGACCACCACTCGTAACCCTTTCTCTCCTGATCACTTTTCGATTGTAAGTTCCGCTCCAGATGCGAATTTTAGGATTTTAGAATCTCTTTCTATTGCTAACCAACGTCCATCATTAAACATTGATCAATTTGCCGTAGCGCAATATACAATGCGAGTCTATCGACGTTCTCAATTTGGTTCCAATTTCTCTGTAGTTAGAATATCTCACGGTATGATTTTATTTTTTTGTGAGAGAAGCTTTCTCTGATAATAACTAAGTGTCGAACCAGCTGGTCTGAATGCCAAATTGAAGATTCTAATTATTGCACAAGTGGTTTTATTTCTATTAAGAATTAGGTCTCCAACCAATCATCCTATATCTGACGCCACCAAGGAAGGCCAGTAGTGAAGTCACTAAAGGAGGCCAATAATGACGTCACTAAAGGAGGCCAATAATGACGTCACTTAAGGAGGCCAATAGTGACGTCACTAAGAAAGGACAATAGTGACGTCACTAAGAAAGGACAATAGTGACGTCACTAAATGAGGCCAAAGTGACGTCACTAAATGAGGCCAATAGTGACGTCACTAAAGGAGGATAATAGTGATGTCACTAAGAAAGGCCAGTAGTGACATCACTGCACACGTTCTGACCCGCAAAAAGCCTTTTTGTTCCCGTGGTCTGGTTGGTCTATCCACGAAGGCTGCCAGATACTTTGCTAAAAATTTACCGCAATATTCAATTATATTTTTGCTTCCCAAGGCAGGAAGATGGTAATGCTGCGTCCATGAGTAAAGTAATTAGTAATATTTTGACGGTCTTAATCGGTAGTCACATAACTTGATGCAGTGTATGTCCCAAAACAGAATCATGGATGCTACGAGTGATCAACCCTGAGTTTCAACCGTCTCAAACGTAATGCGTTTGCAATTGACGCCTGAAACTTGGTCCGAAAAGTGAATTTAGTTTACAGTATTGAAGTTTTGGCTAAGTTAAACCTAAACGGGTAAGATTGTCCTGCAACAAGTGAGCGAATCGAACACGCCCCAGGTTCATAATTATGTGACTATAGGTCTCATTTATCAGGCTCCTACGAGTAATGGAGCGGGCGCAAAATGATGCTTTGTTATTTCGTTCTCGGAGTCAATAAAGATGTAGGCGACACAACCTCCTACCGGTCGTGGGACCATGAAAACTATTGTTTTACTTTAGGTCCGGCGGGGACTTTCTGTATTTTAACACCTTGTCTAACTAAAAGAAGCCGTTTTAAGACTTTTTTTTACGAATAATACTTATGGGGAAAATGTGTCATTTTCGAGATATAAGTATCACAAATTTACTCTTCCGGTAGGAATATCATTACCGCCAGAACCGTAACAGCAACAACGGCTGAACATTGTGGCAACATTTCCGGTTAGCTTCGATATGGCGGCGGCTGTTGAATGTGTGTGCGAGGGTTGCTCTGTGGGTTATTTCGATTATGTTCAACGTATTTTGACTCTTATTTGCGCTATATCTTGAAAACGAAGCGTTTGCCCAAAAAATGGTATTGATGAAAAACTTTTTTAAAATGGCTCCTTCAACCCATAACGAGTGTCAAAATATGAAAAAGTGGTGCCGGACCTAAAGTAAAAATGTACCCCATAAAATTCGAGATGGCTTTTTCATGGTGAGTGCCCTGACAGATCTGTATGTGTGATAAGTATAGCTGGACACCAAATATCAGCCAGCAACTCCTTTTTTATAGCTTGAGTTGGCTGGCGGCACATGCTGGCTGAAATGGCTTCCGTTCGGGCCTTCGGGAGAATATTTATATCTAAGCCTATTCAAAAGCCACCGTGTCAGCCACCATGTATGTGCCGCCAGCCAGCTGGCTGGTGCGTACAGAGTGAATCGTTGGTTAAAGCGCGTCTCGGTGGCCTCAGTTAAAGCCCGGTGCCCACGTAACAACTTTCGTTGCCGCCAGAAGCCCAGAGCCAATCAAAGAATCTGATTGCGTAGTTGTGGCCGTAACTTCAGCATGAAGTCTATGAACATCAGGACCTAATTTTTAAAATATCAATCTTTGTGTACTTGAAGTGCTCATAATTTGGAGCAATATTTGAAAGTTCAACAATGCCACTTACTATATCATGTAAAAATGCAATAGCGACTACGATTTCCGACAGTTTTTATACAGATAAATTTTACGCAAGCTGAATCCGTGCCGTGGCGACGTAAACTGCAATTGGGCAATTGGTTTATGTTCTCTTAATTTATTTTTGTGTTTAAGGGATGATTCTTGCATTTTACGATGATTTTTTTCTGATAAAATTAATGGAAATACTCATAGCTTGCTCAGAAGTGCTGTTCGTCGATGTGACGTCATTGATGACGTCACTTTTCTATGCTGTATTCTAGTGAGTCCTCCCGTTACGCCCTTTGCTTCCTGCTAGGAACAGAGTAGTTCTTGACTTTGATTGAAACAGCTGTCCCTCAAAAAATATTCTGTGACAAGTTTCATAGAAAATGAATGCAGACGTTAACAACGCTAAACTCGGGCGCGTTCACATCATATGAAGTGAACGTGCTATTTTTTTTTTAGTTCAGCGTCCAATTTGTTTTACCATGTGAACTGTTAATCTGTCAACAGATTTGTTAAATTGTTAGCCGTCAGATCAATGGATTTATTAAATTATTATCCGTCATATCAACGGATTTATTACATTATTAGCCGTCATATCAACTGATTTATTAAATTGTTAGCTGGCGTATCAACGGAGTTATTTATTTCTTAGCCGTCTTATCAACAGATTTATGTATTAGATTTTTAGCCGTTATATCAACGGATAGTACAAGCGGCCTGCTACTAACATTTGGTGTTGCTCGAGATATTTGTGAGTGACGGTGACGGTTTAATTTTCTGAGCCTAACCAATTGTATTACGTAAGTATACTATTGTTGAAGCAACATTAGATTGGAACTCATTAGCCTTCTCTCGGAAATATTTGAACTGTTTGTTCAAATCGCAGTAGCTTTGGAGAAGTGGATCTACATAACCAATTTTATTCATGTAGTGAATATGTAACCTTCTTAGGAGTACTTTTTTTAACGATTAGACTTTCAGTTCAATTTTGTAAAGATATATTAAATTGTTTAGCCGTCATATCAGTGAATTTATTAAATTGTTAGCTGTCAAGTCAACGACTTTATTAAATTGTTAGCCGTCAAATCAACGGATTTATAAAATTGTTAGCCGTCAAATCAACGGATTTATAAAATTGTTAATCGCCAAGTCAGTTGGTTGATGCAAGCATCAATATTACTTTGAATTTGCAGTGAATTAGAACCTAGAAAGCTCAATACTAATTTTTTTTTTCACTAGTATTTGCAAGAAGTTACAGAAATGTCTTATTACAATTAACTGAAAAAACGTGTTAAAAAGACCATCTTGTGACATTGCCTATAGATGCAAGATCAATTCCCTCCTCACGAATTTCATAAACCTCTGTAAATAAACACTGTATAATTACTTCCACCAAGGAGGTTATGTTTTCGTCGTGTTTGTCTGTCTGTCACCAAGATAACTCGAAAAGTTCTGAATCGATTAGGATGAAATTTACAGGGATTGTTAGGTATGTTAGGAGGAACAGATGATTAACTTTTAATGAAGTATGTCCATCCGTTTATTTGTTTGTTTGTCTGCCTCATTTTTCTCACTGCCATAACTCAAAAAGTTATGAATAGATTTTTATGAAATTAACATGAGTTGTTAAGTTTATAACAAAGAGTAAATGACCATATATTGGTAATGATCTGTTTCTTCGTTCGTTCGTTCGTTTGTCACTGTTTTTAATTTTATGCTTGTTAGCACAATAACTCAAAAAATGATGAATGGATCCTTATGAAATTTAAAGGGGTTGTTAGTGTTGGTAAAAGACATAAATAATTAAATTTTGGTGCAGATCGGTGCGTTCGTTTGTACATTTGACTCATGTTTGCCATAACGTTTGCTATCAGTATAACTCAAAAAGTTATGAGCAGATTTTCAAGAAAATCGCACAAGCTGTTATTACTATAAAAAGACACAAGTGATTCTATTTTGGAGTTAATGCAAAGAGAATTATGATTTCAGAGCCAATTTAAATTTTTTGCTACCGTTGCCTCGCTTGGCGGAAGTATGCGCTCTCAGAGTGCTCTAGTTTTATAATGCATCTCACCACATCCATGATTTTAATGAGAGGATAAGCAAATATTTTCTGATTTCAGGATCTGGATGCGGTAATCCAGAAGGTGGCCAAGTTCCTGGACGTGCCGGTGCCATCTGACCAGCTGGAGGCCATCAAGAACCACCTGTCCTTCGACAGTATGAGCGCAAACCCGGCCACCAACAACGAGTCCATCATGGTCGGGGTTGTCTCTAGCGACCTCAAATTTATGAGGAAAGGCGTGGTAAGTGGCCGGCAGCCTCAAAACACTTGGGTGCATAACTTACTGATTCCACAGTGCATGAACCGAAGGAGTGGGCAAGCTAGGGTCGCTCATCCTATATTACGGGGAGTAATACAGCTAAGTTATCCCAGCCGTAGGCCTTAAGCTTAAAACCTATTATTTCGCTTTCCATTCTCCTGATGACAGTTTTTATTCTGTTCTTCCTCTTTTTTCCCAAATTGTTGCTCCGATGCTTGGTGATCATCCATTCATGGGTTCCCATCTAAGGGATTTTTCTTGTGGCCATCCTGTAGATGATTCCGAGTGATTCGTTTGCTTTTATGACTAATTTTTGACGTCATTTTGATAGTGATCCGATGTGTTAGCTTCGTGATCACGACAGTAGTGGGTAATGCGACGAGATACCCGTTTTTGAGGGTAGGTTCCCCTCGCGCCGAGGGGTCATCGCGCCGCCCCTTCAGGTTTCCCAGGCCCCGCCCACTTCCGGTTTGCGCCCCCCAAACCCCCGCTAAACCGGTAGTGCATTTGCCGTTATAAACCGGAAGCTCGCGCGCGAGGGCAGCCGCGAGGGTAGGTTAACCTCAAAAACGGGTATCTCGTCGCATTACCCACTACTCACGACCGTGATACGATTTTCCTCTAGAAGAGATCGTGTGATGGGAGAGATATTCAAGATGTTGGAAAAACAAAAATTTAGAATTTAAAATACAAGTTTATTATATTTTCTGATGCTCCGGATTAGTTAAAACAATATCATCGCGGCTATTTGATATTTTGATTTTCAAAAATGGTTCGTCCGTTTTAAACCAATTCAGCATCCAAAAGGGTCAAACACAGCAAGTTCACATTTATACCCATTGATTTAAAAATAGTTTAATATACTTCAAAAAGTCTATTCCTTGCCAAATTCTGCTTAAATACGATGGACATCACTTTTTAAAAGAAAAGGGGCGTTTCCGGTTTGTTTAGAAAAATCAGTGACCGTTCTTGTGCTTTTCAGTGACCATCCTGATCACAAGCCAGTGAATCTCATGAGAAAAATGGCCACAGAATAACGCCTGTTCTTGGCGCATTATTTCTCCCTTTGTTTTCCTCTCATGGAAGACCGCTGTTCGTAGACTTGTGAAGCCTTATCTACAGTAATAATAGACAAAGCTCAGTATCTGAGGATGATACTAATGTAAGGTAGCTATGCATATTCGATGGAGTGTCATTGTAATTCAGTAACCAACTGACAACTGCAATTACATTGTTAGAAAATGGTAAAACAACATTAAAATATACGGTTATTTAAACCAGAACTTGGCTACCTGCCGATTGAAAAATATATTACAAATCTTTGACTGTCTATCGTCTGTGCTTCCTCCCCTTTTTTTACATTGTTCCTTTTGTACGTTGTTAGTTTCTCACGTTTACTCCACGTTTATATTGGTCTCTGCTTTCCTTATCATTGTACTTTTTGTTTATTCCGTCCATTATTTCTTCTGCGCTCAGACTAATCGTTCATTCTATTGTTTATTCATTAGGGCTTTTCATCTCTTCGTCACAGGGTCCATTGTTCTTTTTCAGCATTTTTAACACGTCTTTCCTTCCGCCCTTTCTTTGGTCCACTATCTGAGTCAGCGATCGGTAATCGATTCCTTAACGTATTAGTAATTTTCTCGGGAATTTCAGGTTGGCGACCACAAGAACCACCTGTCGGAGGAGCAACAGCTGAGATTCAGACAGTGGACGGAAAGAGAACTGCGTGGTTCTGACTTCCCATATTATCGAGACTAATAATTTACCATTTTCTTCATCCGTTCTTCTGTGAAAGCGTGCAAGCACTTGATACACAAACAAATTCCTTTAGGGTAAATTTAAGTTCATTTTGCTTAAAAATTCAAACTACCTCCGCAGCAACACTGAGTTGTCGGCCCAAGCTGGGTGAGCTTAAGGCCTTAAACTCAAGTCAAAGTGGCGAAAAGAACGGTCTGCATTGATCCTCTCCACTGTATTTAAGCTAAGCACATTGAGTTTATGTCGCAATCGAGCGCCTGAAACTTGAATCAACACCTGTCTGAAAATTAGGACGAGTCAAACCTCAAATGTTTGATTTCGCTGTTCAGTCGACCGCGCTTGAAGTCGGGAGAGACGCCCAACAGTACACAGCATCATCAGCAAACAGTTGCCGAGATTCTATACTCTTTTACGAACATATGCGATAACGATTGAAACGGCTTTTAGAAAAAGCAAGATGGCGTCCACGGACTAGGGTGCTTATACCCATGGTTGAATAACGTAAGAGGTTAACTCATCACTTGACCATTTTGAGATGGTTCTGGGCATCTCGTATGACGTCAGGTGGAGCGAAGAACGTCGGTGTTGCGCAAGTAGCAATAGCATTTCAAGGTCATTTATACCAATATTTCCACTACAATAGGCTCGTGTTTGATGTTTTACTGCTTCGAACACGAAGAAAAAACGAGCTCGTTGGAGCTTCTTTGTGTTCGTGAAGATCTGGAGTAGTAAAATAAGTGGATCCTGTCAGTAATAGAGTATACTCAGTAACATCGGTAACATCTACTGCATTCCAAAGTTTTTGCCATTGTAAAATAATAAACTAGTACATAGTAATTATGAGTAATTTACTTTTCCTTCAAAAATTTTCCAAGTGACCACAGACTACATTGTTTCACTTAGAGAAGCTATAAAAATGGAAATAAAATCTTTCTCGTTAGACTGTGAACGATTGTCTAGCAAAGTCTGGCCAAAAGCTACGTTTCTCTGGAAAAACTTGAAAGAAAATTGTATATCGTCGGGGAAACTGTTTAATTACTTGTAAAACCACCTTTGAATCCACTGAAATATGAAGCTCAATCTCGTAAAAAAAGACTCTTCTCCGTTTGACAGCTTGTAATATTTTAATGAAAAGAGCTCTTTAAAAAATAAATTTCACAGGTACAGCTTATAAATTTGGACTTACAGTTACATATAGAGCGTTTAATATTCCACCAATAATACGTTTGCAGCTGTATTTTTTCCGTAAGATATGTTCTTCCGCGGTATTATTTGACGGTGGTGAGCAGTAGTATGCAAAATGATAGTTTCTCCTTCATTGTTCTCTCTATACAATAAAATTTGAAAAAGTACGCGAGACATAAAATACAGCTGAGAACGTGCCCAACTCAAAGTGCTAATAACTTAATATGGGGCAAGTAAAATATACAATCAGTGAAACATTCGAGGTGCGTGAACAACGCTTTCATCTTGAAAGGAATCAAGTTATTCTTCAATACACATATGAACATAGGTCACAGATGAAGGTCATCAAGTCATTTTGATACCTACAATTCTGTTTTTAACAGTAGGCACTAATGTTACTTTCCTATAACTGAAACATTCACAAAGAACTCGATAGCTATGATACCTACAGTAACAGAAACTATTCACCCAGCAACTATAAACACGAATTATTGGACCAAATCGATTTAAATATATATTCCACTAATTACGATTTATCTAAAAATGTATTTAGCATTAAGGGTTTGAGTAACCAGTTATTCGTAACTTCGTCAGAATTCTTGTAATTGGCAAGGACGTGCTGTTTGTATTTAACCTTAAACGTTTGACCCGACATTGGTTCAACAAGATCGTTAGACAAGCCATGGATTATATAGCTTTAAGCATTAATATATTGTAGATCGTTTTTGAACTTCAATCCTGACGCGTGGTAAAACGAATCTCTGGTCTCTCATTTTGTACTCAAGAATATGTAGCAATGGTTGAAAACGTTGGCCAAAGATCTCTGTATTCGAACACATCGCATTACGCAAAAAGTTCATTAAAAAATATTCATATACATAATTTAGCTTTAGCAATTTTATTCTGACAAACATATTATTCACAAACATAGTTGGAACCTTATTATGACCTCTTTTAACAAAAAGAATGAACCTAGAGACCTCGTTGACCGCAACAATATGCAGATAATGTAATCATTACGAAATAAGCTATATCAAGACTTAGGAAGCCATAGCTATGTTGTCATAATTGATTTCTTCCTCTTTTAACCCATCTGTTTGACATTTTATTGCCTTATTTCTAGCATATGGATTTTTGCACTGCACAGTAAACAGCTATGATCGTGCAGAAATGATTATCCTTCTTTTATTCTTAATAGAAGCTCACGCTCACCGCATTTACATAAAGCAAGTAACAGGCATGAACTAATTAAGACGGTTTGCCATGTATCGCTCTACCTGATGTCACAGCTAAAAAGCAATGGGCTTAACACGCGACCTGCGCGTGAGTTAACCTGTTACGTAGTTCAGCCTTGCTTATACCCTCGTCGGCGATGCGCCGCAACCTTCCGAGTGAAAACTACGGAAGACGATGGCGCCCGGTCTATTGCAGTCACTGAGTTCCAATTTTCCTTCGGCGCCGATGCTCCTTACCTCAACAATAAGAATTTTTTCACTGGAGCTGCAGGTCAAGGAGGTTGAAACAGAAGTCTCTCAAGGCGGCCAAGGGTTGCCAATTTATCGGATTTTCTGCTAGTTCTAGCAGATTTTCAATCCCTCTAAAGCGGCATGCCAGTGCTTTCTAGCGGCTAGCGAAATTTCTAGCGGTGGCCTGCGTCTGTCTATCGGTTTTTTAGCCTTTGAACTCAGAGCAGTGCGGTATTGCTCGGGAGGGAGAATCCCATCTGTAAGAAGGGGAGCAAGATCTGCTTCAAAGTTTGATTGAAGAGTGGGTGCTGATACCCTGGCTGGTGATGCACCTGCATGCAAACAAGAGCTTGAAGAGGGTGTCGAATACGGCGAGGACCGGAAGGGGCCGTGATTAGTACCATGAGCAAGATAATGTACCCACGATGCACTGAGGAGATATTGTTTTGACAGCAACTCCAGAGGCCTGTTGTAATCAGATTGTCTCAGAGTTACTCGGTGTTACGCGGCGTTACTCACTCGGTGTTACGCTATTATAGAGGTGAATGAGACAGGATTTCTCAAAGCGTAACCCGGAAGCAACCAAAACAAAAACAAACCCAATGTAAACACAAACGTTTATTCGTAATTATTGCTAATATAGATGAAATAGCCTCTAAAAATTTTGCGATAGGTCCCTGCAGACCTTTCTAGTGTAAGAAATTGCTGAATTACACCAATTGAAGGCTTTTCTCCATAAAATCCATAGACCGACTTCGTGAGAGCTCAAAACGTAAACAAACCAACAAGCGCAATCGAAATATCTAAACACTCAGCTAAATAAATAATTATTTGATTTTATTTGTGACGAATATAACCTAGCAACAAAATAATAACACTTGTAGCAAATATATAGGAAAAATACGTCTTCACTTGTCACAAGACATCATTATACGCATATTTATTTGATGCATATGTGGCGAGACTTGGCATTGTTACGGTATAAGAAGATGTTAACAAAAAAAATGTACCGAACATTTAGGAGGACAGCCAACCTCCGACATTGAATAAATGAACTTAAATTTAACATGCACATGACAAACAACGGTATCTCACCTGGAAGATGGCAGCGACGAGCCTAAATTGCGGGGAAATTAAAGGCATGATCAAATCTACCTATTATTAAAATCATTGAACATTTACGCAGAAACCTAAACCACAATGTAAACTATATAAA
>LQNS02020120.1:12616197-12635921 GCA_001587735.2 Parhyale hawaiensis | reverse complement strand
GGCAACTACCGATTTGCAAAAATAAACACGATCAAATTAGATGTGCAACTAATTACATTAAAATCCAACAACAAGCATACCGGTAGAAGGAAATTTTCCAAACACTCAAAGTTGGTAAACCGTGAAAATTTTCACGGGTCCAGCTAGTTAGGATAATTGCGCGGTGGTACGCCCATTCCCAAGTGCAGAGAGAAACGCACAATCTAAAACAAAACAATGGGCCAACTCACGATGAAATATTCTCATATTTTAAATAAGCTACAACTTTTTACCAAAACATAACTTCACCAAACCTATAGCTACTGTTTTTACTAAGTATGGTATTGACTATATAAATGCGGACAAGATCCGTGAAAGCGAAAACAAATGTAGATTTTGGAAAAATCACTAAGAGGTACCTCGCAGTTTTTTTTAATTTTCAAAAATCAAATTTAGCAGATCCTAATATTTGCCCGTTAGAAAGGCGTTAGAAGATAACTGAGCGCTGGTATTCCCTTTTTTCTAATGCAAAGGGAGAAAAAAAATCCATGATAAAAAAATCGACATCTGAATATGAAAAATTATCATTTGTTTTCATAAGCAATGACTTTTACTAAAACATGAATTCACAAAACCAGTTTTGAATTTATACAAAGTATGGTATATACCAGGGTGGGTAAGTTTTTTGACTCAGGGACCACACGTACTTTCAAAAATTGACAGACGGGCCATTGCAGCACCCGACGCATACATATCGCCGATACAAAATAGGAGTACCATATTTGCTGCAGATATGTAATTTTTTAATATAACTTCTAACTAGAACACTCTGAGAGCGTATACCTCCGCCAAGCGAGGTATTGGTAGCAAAAAATTCAAATTGGCTCTGAAACCATTAATTTCTTTGTATAAACTCCAAAATTTAATCATTTGTGTCCTCTGATAGTAATAACAGCTTGTGCAATTTTCCTGAAGATCCGTTCATAACTTTTTGAGTTATATTGCTAACAAACGTAAAGACAAACAGGATTAAAACATACAAACAAACCAATCTGCACCATAATTCAATCATTTATGTCTTTTAACATTACCAACAACCGCTAAAAATTTCATAAAGATCTATTCATTATTTTTCAAGTTATTGTGCTAACAAGCAAAAATTCAAAAACAGTAATAAACATACGAACGAACAAACGGATCATTACCAAAATTTGGTCATTTACTCTTTGTTCTATTATTAACAACTCATGCTAATTTTATAAAAATCCATCAATAACTTGTTGAGTTATGGCATTGAGAAAAATGAGGCACACAAACAAACAAACGGATGGATATATCTTCACCAAAAGTTAATCATCTTTTCCTCCTATAATACCTAACAATCCCTGTAATTTTCGTCCAAATTGGTTCAGAACTTTTTGAGTTATCTTGGTGACAGACAAATAAACAGACAAACACGACGAAAACATAACCTCCTTGGCGGAGGTAATAAGTGCTTAAAATGACTTAATATATTTAAGATCATAAAACTTTCCGTGGGCCTGATTAAAAAGACTAGCGGGCCAGCTGTGTCCCGCGAACCACAGTTTACCCGCCCTGGTAACATGTAGTCCCCAGCCCAGTATTCTATAGGACTTCTGTACCGAATCCCGTCGGTCCAGTAGGCCTCATACGAGCTAAGGATGGGATCATCGTACACCATGGAGGGTAATGATGTGCAACAGGACGTCCTTGTTACTCTCTGTGAGTGGATAAAGGTCCACTCATGAGGATGTGCTCAGCATATGATAAGCGAAAGTACTGGGACGCCCTTGGCCCTCTTCCCCTATCAGCCAAGTGTTGGCCAGTGCTCACATAGAAGGGGGTTGTATGCGGTGGAGGAAGGAGGAAGAGGGTTAGAGGGTGGAGTAGTGGAAGAATTATTTTTATACTAGTGTACTCAACTATCAAAAATGATTCGAAGAATTTCTGATGATACTTCTCTACTCTATTCGTTAATGCTTTGCTTATAGAATGCCTCGCAATTGTCAGATTGCTGTGTTCTGGGTTTCGGTCATCTGACGATCGCTACCTACCGTACCTTTCCTTCTCGGGCCTGACGTGCAGAAAAATTGAGTCATTTAACAGGATCGCTCTAGCATCACTCGAAAAGTAAATGTTGACTCGGATATTTTCTGTTTCGTGGTATGCAGAATATCGTTACGAGAATTTTGTCAGTAATAAATTTTTTATTTCTGATAACGAATGCAACCTTTATTTTGCAGAGAAATTATTTTACGATGACCTGGCGCTCCAGATAGTGGATTTGTTTAGAAAATGTTTGACATCTTCCAGTTTCAATAAACTAATAATTTTTTTTATCACGTTCTTTTAATGAACTAGTTCCTAACTATGTGTGTTGATTTGGCAACTTCCTTTCATTTCTCTGCAAAATAAATGTTATATTCGTAATTTGCACTAAAAACTGTATAACTGCCATAATAATCGTAAAAATTGGACTCGGCATCTTAAACAGGCCCGAGGCAGTGATATTAAATCAGTCGAATTTTGTCCCGCAAGTGTAAAGCTCTTTCGTCAAAGGATGAAGTAAAGTTAAAAAAAATTGTAACTCTGAAATTTTGGTGTTCTTCGCCCGTCTTCTTGTTATTACGACGGAACTTACACAGATTAATGAATACACAGACGGACAGCTTCCAAGCTCAGCTCTGCCTTGAGATTCCTGTGACGTCATCGTTCAGCCTGCAGCGTTGTGCCGTGAATAGTTTCATGTACCTAACGAGAACAATGTTTGCAGTGAACTAAGCTAGAAAATATTTGCTAAGAAGTCGTAAATTTTGTAAAGGAAATGTACTGCATAGTCTTAACGTCTTAAAAAGTACGAGCAGAATAACGCTCAGAATGATTTCATTTTAAAAAGCCTTCTGGGTTTAGAGTTTAGTGGCCATTAAGCATTGACGAAAAATTTCGAGCGGCGGGAGCCATGTAGATGAAACGTGTATCCTGTATACGAACTTACAATGAAAACAACGAAATGACAACTCTGACGTAGTCATTCAGCTAGAATTTTTTTGCAAAAATACTGAATATCTGCCAGACTATGTTTTCCCTAGTCTGCGGTACTAATTGAAGATTGTCGAAGACCATCTGAAATTTGGATGTGAGAAGAAATTATAAGAATCACGATGCATCCGAGAGCTAGGAGAAGCTAGATTTCTTTACTGCTTGGACTTCAACGTTCGCTAAGCAAGAAGTGTCTTCAAATATGAGATTGCATTTTTCTGCTATCAATTGCCACCTGGTTAATTTTTACCTGTGTCTATACAGCCTGATAGAATCGCCGTAGTTTTCCATCTGACCTAAGTTTCGCATTTTTCTGAAAGCGTGATTGTAACGGACAGCTAAATAAATGAACTCATAGATCTCGGAAAGAAGTACAGGGGAGACGATATAATTATGTCCTCGGCAGTGGTGCACAAAAAAAGAAAAAAGATTCGCGGTGACTTTTGGTATGGGGCTTTTTGAAGCGGGATCCTGATGAGCTCAATTCTCGAAGTCGCTTTAGGTATAAAAGACTCAATTGTCTGGCCTACGTCACATCAGCAGCCGTTTATACACGCACGAACGAGTTGGTGGCACCTGCTTACAAACAACCATCGCTCAGGAGTCAGAACGGGGTGGACATTTAAGGAGCGTCGCAACCTGGATGCAGGGTGCTATTTACGTCCAGTGCATTGAAAAACTGAAAATAAAATATTTTTCCCTCTTGGACAGTAGTTTTAGCTAATGAAAAAACAAAAGTCTACTGTTTTACAGTTAAAAAAAAAAAAAACTCGGCTTGCATCTACGCCGCCGATACCTGTCAGGCAACAAGCCAGTCAGCGTGCCAGCCAGCTCGTACTATGAAAGTGGGCAACTGGTAAATGCAGCTTAATTCTAATACTAGTATAGCAGTGCCGTCAAAAATGACGGCATGGCTTTGGGTTCCATTATCAACATTGCATAATGAGTAAACAATTAACGGAAATAATAGCAGCCGGAGACTTCATAGTAGATTTTATTATAACTTTTTGTTTGCTGCCCTTCTACACGCAAACTAACATCTTTGATCACGATCACGATGTATCATATTATACAGCTACTAGTGGACCCGTGCGTGAAAAAAAAAATTATGCAATAATCGACATGTTTTCTTTCTTCTGTGCCTTGAAGTTTCCACGTTTTCTCGCTCACGCTTATTAGCAACTCATATTCCCTTTTGTAATCTTTCTGCTTCATGTCAGTCTTGTCACTACGTTGCATAGGCGCGTCATCTCTCTCCATTGGTAGCACGTCTTTATTCTTGAGACTTTCATCGTCTCGTTCTTCTTATACATTCCCTATGCTCTTTCTTAATTAAACGTGCGTCTATCAAAGTAAAATCTTGAGTAAAACACTGCAATAAACTTGAATCCAACCTTTGTCAGCTTATATGCATTGTGAGGGCACCGTTTCCATGATACTGGCTTCCCTACTCAAATATCTGCTTTATTGGAGTGTTGAAACTTTGGCCTTTGAAGCGAAATCGGCTCTCTCAGAGAAAGACAGTAAGATGAAAGAAAAATAAATTTTTACTGCCCGTCGGGAGTGCTCCGTTGATCATCTGTTGAATTTATACGTTGTGACCTGAGTGAGAAAAGTTATAGAATCGAACTCCAGAAGCTGCAAATATATTGTTCCGATATCAAGAAGTGCTTCAAGCAAGAAGTGCATTCAGATATAGGGTTTCGACACCTTCTGCAACCTCGTTATAGAACTCTATGAAAATGTAACTTAAATACAATATCTGCAACCTGGCCTATTTTGCGCCTAATTGCTTAAGAGCTGACACGAAATTAATACACCGAGCTGTTTATTAGATAAGGACTACGTACATGATGAAAATTTAAGAACACAATCAGTCATTGATGCATCTTCTTTACTCTCAGGAAGAAGTGGTCATGCTGATAATAGGAAAATTTATTTTTATTTTTTTATAACTACATTTCTTGTGAGCATTATCTCCAATGAAGTTTCCTTGATCGTCCTTGCTCTGAATGGAGAGTTTATGGTTGTTTTTATCTGTTGTTCTGTTAAGTGCAACATAAAGTTGTCCATAAGCAAACACTGGTGCTGGTAAATAAACACCAACAGGCGAGGACGATTATGCTTGTGACTTGTTGTCATTGCAAAGCCAGGAATCACCGGAATCTGCCTCCTCCTTAAACTGAATGGGAGTTGGAAGTCCAATATCGCGACAGCTAAATCCATGAATGACCAAAGTAGACTCCACATCACGTAATGCATTTTGGACTGCTACATCTCTTGGATTTGATTGGATAAAGGCTCCGATGATTTGATGTACGTTCAAGCGCATGAAACAGTTCCACTGGATCGTTGGGCGTGTTCAGAGCTCGTATGGCGTACAGGTGTCGCAATTGAGAATGCGTTTATGCAGCAGAAGTCTGCAACATACACCTGTGCCATCATTGTCATTATGGAGCAGGTGTCTGTGATATGCTGCCACTTTATAGGTATCGTACAGTACGCTATCAACTGAGGCTGCCTACACACGCAGCCTTTTTTCAATACGCGTCTTCTACGTCTATTTCCGAAAACGACGATCAGTTGTAGCTGACTGCAAGCAGACGCTGTCCTACACACGGGGCGTCAAGAAGACGATCGTCATTGTGACGCTGAAGCGTCGGACGTCATCTTGCTACAGTTACGTCGGTTTTTGCACTGTTCAGCAGGCTGCGGGCGTGTATTTGCTACGAGACCTACAGATGGAGCGTCGCGTTGTGATTTTGTACTCTTTTGTTGTTAATATTCTTGGACTACAGTATATTGGATTATACACTACATGGAATATGGGGCAGTAAATTGTTAAAAAGTTTAATGTTGAATTTAAGTGAACGCGTGAAAAACTGTGTGAAGGAAAATAATATCATTAGCTTTATTACCAGTGATATTTTTTTCGGAGGCATGTTACTAAAATTGCAAAGTCGCTGGCAAATTATTATCTTTCCCCTGAAAATAAGGCTCCACGGCCTACTTTTGAAATAGTTTACCACCATGTAGAATAGGGTTGAACTCGTTATCTCGTACAGCTACCAATGATGCCTTGTGCTGCAGCATCCTCGATCTCTCCTTAGGTGCAATATTTGGCTGCCATCTTGGTTTACCGAATGGAAAGAACAACACGTAAGTTATTGGATTCAAATTTGGACTAAGAATGGTTAGAGGGATTGTTGGTTCACCTTCCCCTCTTGGATAAACTTTGAAATCCCTGTCGAATGGCGGCTCTCTATCTGAATTTCGATAAACCATTGCAAGTTCATCAACTGTTAGAATGTTGTATCTGCTTCTGTCCAAGTTTCAATCTGTATTGAAAGTAATACTAACTGTAGCTGCATCAAGACTTTCGTTTCGGGATTCTAGCTCTTCCTGTATTTCGACTTCACGAAGGGTTTTAGAGGCTCGGGCGTAAACATTATTCTCGCTAATATATGTGTCGAGGTTTGTGAGAATTTCAGGGATGTATCGTTCATTTTCTGTGTTGTTCATACGAGTTTCAGTGGCTTCATCCGATGCAACAACGTACAGTGGAGCGTACTACCAAGTTTGATCTTTGTTTGGGTGCAGATGTGAGGTCCTGTGGTAAATCTAACCATGGACTCGAAAACAGTAGGGGCCGCGCCCAGGATGGTCAGCAATTTGAACGCCCATTGATGCAAGTGACATTGAAAAGTAGTAAGATCTGATGTTTTGCTAAGTAGCTTCTTCTTAATTTTCATTCTGCACTCTATGTTTCAGGTGGTCTCTCATTTAAACTCTCCTTGCGTTAGCTTTCTGTTCAGTTTCATTTTGCATGCTTTGTGCAGCTCTCTCTCTCTTTTAAATCAGCACGCCTCGCGTCAACTTCATCTCCATTTTCATCTCGCAACAATCGTTGCTCCGTAACCTCGTGTCTGCCAGGCGTGTATCAGATTAGCCGAGAGTATGATTTTTGTAGTCGTATTGCAACTTTTTCTCTTAATAACTCCCTTCTAGTGTCTGCCTCGTCTTATGTTTCAGTTTCTAGTGGTTACGGATGCCTAGATCTTGCCTGGAGTGGTCTTTGGTTAATTCTGTCTTGTGAACAAGGAGCTCCTATAGAGAAAGAGGGAGCCCTGCTGCCCATGCACGGATTCGTCAGCGAGTCAACCAACTGTGAGATGCGTTCATGAATCTCATTGGTGGAAGTGACGGGGGAGCAGTGAGCTTCACGAGGGGAGCAGCAGACAAACAGAGTTACTGAAATACGATTGGTGTATACGCGACTGGCTGACAGCCATAAGAGACTCTTGAGCTTCACGGACAAAGCTCCTGCCCCCCCCCCTCTCTAGAGAAGCTCTTTGCTTGTGAAGCACTCTGATAATTTCACCGGTCGTTCTATCGGATCTATCCCCTGGCATTCACTTCGTCTTGAGACAGGCTCTACCGCCAGAGTCGCTGTCTTTATCTTGCCAGTTTTCTATTTCTTTCAAGAGTATATTTCATTTTTGACTTAAATTCACAGAATTAATTTTGATTTCCACAAGGCAACAATACCCGAGATTGAAAACCTCTTATGGTCATTTTGATGCTTTACTCAGATTCTGGCATTCCTCTTCGCATCTTAGCAGCAGTACATAAGAGAATGAATCAAGTTAATTGTTACAGCTGATCTCATGAAGTGGCATATGTCTGTGTATAACCCACAGTTCATTTACAGAAGATAGTTGTGTCAGATTTGAATGTTTGCTACAAGCCCTTGAATTTTCAGAACTGTGACGTCACAATTGCGTCACGCCACCATTGCAGTAATGAATCTTTGGTATTTCCACCGTGGCGTCACATAATTGTGACGTCACAATTCTGAAGATTTTAAGGGCGTTGCGCATACACTTAGATGTGACCTAACTATTAGGCTGCCTGCTTCAGGCTGAATGTGCACCTATGGACACGATGATGCGGCCGAGCCGTCATTATAAATGACGGCAGAAAACTAGTATTTCAGAAAAAAATCCCCTCTCTCCAGTGCCGGGATTCTCAAATGAATTTTCAGCATTCAGCCTGGAAAACTGGATGTATATTATGTCGTGGTCTGGATACATATTATCCAGACCAGCAATATTATGTGGCCACACCGGCGTCTGATTGCAACACTCCCCTGGAGTTCACTTGGAACAATTTCTTCCTATCTCATTCCCATAGAGCGTGGCGGGACACATAAATATATTTCTAAAGAGATACATGAATGAGCTATATATTTTATACTTTTTTCAGAATAAAAAATAGAAATTAAAATCAATTTCAATATTATTTGAGAAAACATTTACCAAAGAAATTCAGAAGAATGGCTTCCAATGATCAAGAACGTGATGAAGAAGAAAAGGAGAGGTGAGTTATTTCTTATTATGTTTACTAGGTTTTTTAGTCGCACACGAGATAATCTCATCCGATTAGCGGTAACTTTACCCATTACTGGGCCAGTTACCATGCATGGTCACAGTCGTAGTGCTGTTCCTTCGGGTATCACAGACCGTCATACTCCATATTTGTGCCCTGCTGATTTCTGTTGTTTGTGATTTTCCTTCTCAATGCAGTCGAGTGCAGAGCGCTTTATCGCCAGACATCCGGTTGCTCTCTAGGAATGGGGTAGCTGGTCCGTCTACTGCCAGCTACCTAGTCTAATAATCTAATCACTCGTTGTTGTCTGTTATTGAGAGAGTACGTATTAACAATATAAGAGTTTACTTACATTAATTGGAAAGAACCTATGACTCAACCTTGCATATACTGTATGCCTGCAGTGTATCCTACGAGCCGTTCGAACACTGCATGCAGGACCACGTCGAACAGTTTCTGCCCGAATACACCGAACTTGTCCGAATCCTGCCTCACAATTTCATCGCCTTGCCGCAGTACGCCGACTTCTACGAACGTCATAGGGCGTACCCTTGCCGGCCCTCCGACATCTGGGTGACTTCGGTCCCTAAAGCTGGTAAGTGTCGGGACTCTTGTAAACTATTTTCCGGTTTTATGGATAAGAAACTTCGCCGTTTTAGTGTTGACGACGGCTTAAGTCAGCTGCAGACGAGAGTCTAAACATGGGAACGTTTCTCCATACTCTTCCGATTTTATCGCTACGGGGCATAATTTCGGCTTGGTCAGGTTTCAACTGTCCAAAAAGGCTTAAAATGTAAGCTGCCATTGCAAAAATTCTTCTACGGCAAGTGCCAACTGCGCAGTTTGAAACATCTTTCTTGATTTCGAGTGAGTTTTACCTCGCAATAACGTACATTTTATAGCAATGTTCAAATACGTTAACCGTTAAGATGTGGTCACGGTCACCGAAACTTTTGTCCCAGGAAAGTGAAACGTTCTTGTCTTTCGACTCTCGTGTGCAGCAGACTTTAAGAGGACCGGCGTCCGCCTTCATTTTTCGATACAGCTGGTATACCTACTGCCGGCCAGTTCCAGCAACAACAACAACAACTTGTTACTGTCTCTAGATGCTATCGGCAGCAGCGGCAATCAGTGCCAAAGGCTTCAGACTTCCTAATTGTACTTCTTATAATTTTAGGAGAGAGAGAAAAAAAAAACTTGTTTTAGGGAAAATTTAATGTCCCGGGATACTCGCAGTCCCAGGGGTGGCCTCGGTAGAAGAGTATTATTTACTAATGACATTGAATTCAAGGAAATTAATTATTTTATTTTGAAACATTTCGCAAAACAAAATCATGAAATCATTCCCCTAGGTAGACTCGACAGGTTACTTCAAGCGCTAGCTGGGACCTAGCGTATCTCTCCGTTCCCACTTTGCTTTCTTTCTTCAAGTTTTTGTACTTCTGCTACCGATCTCTGTTCTGTTTCGTCTCTCCTCTATTTGTTCGTTAGTCACTCATGCGTGAGCGCATCATGCAGTTTGATGTACTAGCTACATGTACTAGCTACATGTACTAGCTAAATGTACTAGCTAAATGTACTAGCTACATGTACTAGCTACATGTACTAGCTACATGTACTAGCTACATGTACTAGCTACATGTACTAGCTACATGTACTAGCTACATGTACTAGCTACATGTCTCTCGCCCTTTTGCTTTACTGGAACGTGAATTTAGAGTTACGCTCTGTGGTAGCAAGGGACGAGTTGATTCCAAAAGGGGGCGACGCGCTCTGGCTGCGTAACATGCAGCGTATTTGTACTTACTATGTTCATTTTATTGATACGTAATTTTATTCAGTCTTTGCCATAAGAGGCTACAATGTTACGCTACATCACATGTGCATCGTGTATATCACATTGTGTCATGTATGTTTTCTTTGGTCTAAATTTTTTATTCAACCCTCAGGGGTAGATTCTGGTGGGTTCTCAATACTTTCCCCTCTGTTTCGGGAGGTGGGCCGCTGATCGAGGTGGCCAACCTACAAAGCTAGGCTTCTACCATCTCCCGTGCGGAGGACCATGGGAGACACCGTCTGCACGGGCGTAGAGCAATCGAAATGTGTAAGCAGAGATAGAATGAAAACGTTGAACAAAATCTGGCGAATCTTGTCTCATTTTACGCTGTATTGTTTGTCTAGTTTTAGTTTTACATTTTCTCTGTTTTCATCATAATATCGTAATGTGCACTGTAAATCTAACTGTATTGTCGTTACACTCTATTATTTTTTCATTTCTTGTAATACATGTCCGTTTCTCATTCACTCTTGAGTATGGTTAGCTGGTCTATATCTTCTAAATTTCACATCCCACTTTTCACCCTATTTTTCAATCCCTGTAAACGTACCGTTTACTAATACTCAACGTCTTGCCCTAGCCCACTTTATTCTCCATGCAGTATACTGTATTTCATACCCTCAAAAAACCCTTTTCGTCACAGCTCTGTGTAACCAACGCTTCTCTCAACGGAAAATAGTGTCAATATCATCTCCTTATTAAGGTGCAGGCATTGTGCCTGTAACTCTCTGCAAACCAAATGCTAATTCCCTCTTATGTTATTTTTAGTACTATTCTAATGTTAGTATACAACAAATCAAAACCTCAGGATGCTGTGCCCTAACCTTGTTGGACACAGTTTCCATGTGAGAAATACATGTTTTTGTTTGTTTTGGTAGCAAGGGACGAGTTGATTCCCAACGGAACGACGCTCTCTGGTTACAAGGGACGAGTTTATTCCCAACGGAACGACGCTCTCTGGTTACAAGGGACGAGTTGATTCCCAACGGAGTGACACGCTCTGCAGCAAGGACGAGCAGGTTCCAAATGGAGCGACGAGCTCTGAGAGCCACATGAAGCAAAGAGTGTAACTGGAGGACTCAATATATAGGACTAAAATAAAACGTAGCCGTGGTCGCATGTGGCCGAATGACGTCACACCGACGAATCGAAGTATTTTACTGTCGGACCTCAGACGTTTGTAGGTTGAGCTCTTAATCCTAACCAAAAATATAAGTAGTGTTATAATCTGGACGCGAGAGAAACCATAAGAACAGTAATTGCTCAGACTTTCTGTACTTGACAACAGTTTCACCATGTTTAGTGTATGGGCACAGCTCAAGTAGCTGGCCAGTCAGGAGCAGGAGATTGTATGAATTAAATCGTAAAAATACGGTATAAAATGTGTTTAAACGTTTTGTTGAGAGCACTGTGAACTGAATATGAAGTGTAACCAAGGCTTCACTTTAGTGAAAAAGCTAAGTCATGGTACTGTGAAAGTTCCCGCCAGTTTCCACTGCCAATTTTCAGTATTGATAAATGTTACCTCCTCCAAGGAAAATATATTTTCGTCGAGCTTGTGTGTCTATCTGTCTGTCCGTCTGTTATTCTGTCTGTCTGTTACTCTGTCTATCTATTATTCTGTCTGTAACCTAGATAACTCAAAAAGTTATAGACAGATTTTTACGAAACTCTCATGGGTTGTTAGGTATGTTAGGAATATAAGATGATTAACTTTTGGTGAAAATCTGTCCATCCGTTTGTTTGTTAATTTGTTTGCCTGCCTATTTTGTTTTAGTGCCTTAACGTAAAAAGTAATGGATGAATTTCCATGAAACTTATATGGGTTTATTACAGAGTAAATAATCAAAATTTTTTTTGATGATCTGTTGGTTCGTTCGTTTGTTTGTCGCTGTGTTTGATTTTATGTTTCTTAGCGCAATAACTCAAAAAATTATGAATAAATCTTTGTGAAATTTTCAGGAATTGTTACAAACGTTAAAAAATAATTGATTAAATTTTGGTGATTATCGGTAGGTCCGTTCGTGTGTTTGACTGATGTTTCTTAAAATGTTTATTAGCGCAATAACTCAAAAAATGGATGGATCTTTATAAAATCTTCATGAATTGTTAGTCATGTTAAAATACATAATTGATTAAATTTTGGTGGTGATCGGCTTCTTCGTTTGTGTGTTTGACTTATGTTTGTTAAAATGTTTTGTTAGCAGCATAACTCAAAAAGTTATGAACGGATCTCCAAGAAAATTACAGATACTGTTAATATTATCAAAAGGTTAAGTGATCAGATTTTGGTGTTCATAGAAAGAAAAAATCATGGTTTCAGAGCCGATTTGAATTTTTCGTCAGCGTTGGTTTGCTTGGAGGGGGCATGCACTCTCAGAGTGCTCTGACGATTTTTCTGGCGAAATGAATTTAAATACTCAGAGCTGCTCAGCCGTATCATTCGTTATGTTGACGTCATTGATGTCACTTTTCGATGCTAGTTTCTCGGGAATCCTCCCGTCACGCTCTTCAGTTCCTGGATAGCAAGGAACGAGGAGATTCCAAATGGAGCTTGACCCGTTACCGAGCGGCCGAGAAACTCTCTTGTACGAATATCATTATGAAACTAACTACATCTGATCACTATCCCTGTAAAGGGTTGAAGCTAGCCTACCCCAATGCGCCCTTAACACTGCTACGAAAAACCACTCAAAACGTTCGAGTCCGGTTTAACAGTCATGAGAACATGATCGGAAGTTTTTGTTTTTCACTACTGACAATAGATCATTGGTAGACGGCCGGAGCCTGAGTCTCTGCTACTACCTGGGAACGGGCTTCTTTGTCCGTCTACTGTCGGCTATCTAATCTAATTAATATATATAATAATTTGCTGCTCCAGGGACCACATGGACCCAGGAGCTGGTGTGGTCGCTGGTGCGGGGCCTGGGCCACAAAGATGGCCATCTGCCGCTGATGAACAGGTTCCCTTTCTTCGAGTGAGTGAGACCTGAGGATAACCTAACCATCGACTGTTGGCATTAACCCTTTACTGTTAGCACTGCCAAAAACCCTTTACTGTTAGCAGCAACGCTATAGACCACAAACCAAATATCCCCAGCGGCAGGTATTGGGTGCCATATTATCCATGGTTAATGTTAGTAGCTTCAATTTTTATAAGCATAAAGTTATTTACCACCAACTATAGAGCCGAGAGATGGCTAAATAACTACCTTCCAGTACTGATAGAACCTGTAAATATTTCATTATTGCTTTGCCGTACACAAAGCCGGTGCATTGGTTAAGCGTTTTGCTTTCGCTTGGTTACTTTTTAAAGTTGATATAAGTGTTGATGAAATAATATAACCTGGTATAAGGTATAGGAAATAGTCTTAATCTATGTGCATAAATAAAATGCATGCAAGCGAGCAGAATTTCTGTACGAGAAGCGTTTTAAAGCCTTCTTTGTAAGAAATGAGTTGCTTATATATCACAATAACACGGGTCCGTAGACATAATTGGTTCACAAAATAAAAACAGAGGCCAAGCTGCACTAAAGCCTTATTCCTAATCAATTACTTGCTTATAATACAAAAGCACGGCCCCCACATGTGATACTCACTTAGGGAAAGAAACGAAGGCCAGTGCCCACTAAAGCCTCGGCCATTCCAGATGGGACTCGCTAATGGCACCTCCTCTCCTGGAGATCCTGGACACTCTGCCAGACGACAACGTCGAGAAGAGCGGCAAGCAGTGGGAAATTCTGGACACGACAGACTCTCCTCGTCTTATCAAAACCCATCTGCACAGGGACCTCATGCCCCGGGGTGTCGCCAAAGAGAAGTGCAAGGTTAATCCAGTAACTTTATCCCCAGCAATTATTAAGGGAAAATCGTTTCATATTCAGGATAATAATATAATAATTCTCATAAGATTGGAAGTCCCACCCCCCTCTCCCTCCAATTATTTTAATCCCAGGATTTTCGTCCCTAACTTTTTCCTCAATTCTGTATTCTCTACCAATATTTCTTAACATGTTAGTGCAGTCTCGATCGAACGGTAAATTAAGCCGTCGAGGCTTGACTTCTCCTGAACTTCAGACTGGTACGTTGGTTTCAACGCATTTGAAGGTTCGATTGTCTTTAACCGCTAGCGAAAATTCAAACGTATCTCTTGGAAGGTCTCCATAATAATTATATAGGCTGCTGCTGCTGTCACCTGTAAAGGCTCTCGCAGAGGAGCGACATCTTTGCTGATTCCGATGGGACAAAATTGATTGAACATCAACCTTGCCGCGACATGTTAATGTACACGTGACGGTGAAAGGTGTTTGCAGTTGCAATGCTTTAGGATAAAATTATTAAAAGTTGTGCAGAAGAGAAATGGAAAATACGAATTTAATAAACTTCAGTGTCATGCTTGGAAGCCAGGTATTTTATTCCTTATGCATAGTACGCGGCTGCTAAATGCTTCGTACGTGTGCATTATGAACGAAACTTTGGCATGTGAGTTTCGGCCGGCTAATTTTGGTAACAAATGTAAGTGTTATGTACATATTTTGCACTTCGCAGTAATAAATGCGACCATTGAAAGCAAAGTTTTAATTAAGAAAATGGAGGCATTACATACCGTGTCAGTTGGTTCGCTCTTCAAGCATTTTTTCCCGCGTGTCCGTTAGAGCAGTTGTTGGGCAAATTGCCCCTCCCGGCAACTTTTACTTCTCGTCTGCATTGCATTGGCCTTAACAGGATTCAAAGTGATGAAACCAAGGCTTCCGTTTGAAGTTTCGGACAAGTTAAACACCACTTCCCTGCACCAGTCGATGATGACATAAACGTTTCTTGTTTTTTTTTTAATTTTAGAAACTGCAGTTATGGAAATCGTTACCAAATCCACAATAAATAAAAAAGATGGCTACAGTATTTATCTGTTATTCGTTTGGTTACCTGTCCATTTTCTGTCTCCCTGGAAGCAAACAAATGAGCTATAATTAGGCCAGGTTGCAGACGATAGCAAAAGTAGCTATATGGAGACCTTAGATTAGGTACCAAAGTTGAAATTGAAGCACTGAAGATATCGGATATCTTGATTCTCAGTTTCTTCACACAGATCACTTCGTCGCATCAGGTATTGTTTCAAATTTTCTTCAATCATCGATGAAACGGAATCTTGCTTAGCAAAAATATTGGAACCAACGAGTATCTTATATACTACGGTAGTCATGATACCGACTCTAAATTAATATACATCAGTGCTGCTTGGCTGCCGACCACAATTAATCAATTTTTCTCCTTGTCGGAGAAAGAAAAGAAGCGTTTCGCAACCCAGCAGTCGTGAAGCTTTGAACGCTCATCTCAAGGGCTCGTCTCTTTGTTTCTTTAAATATGCCGAGACCACGTATAACCTCACACGAGCAACTGCAAGCGAGGATGAGCTACTTATCCGCAGTTTTGAAACTTATTAAAACTCGGTAGCGCTAATCACATAATAATAATATAACTCGGTAGCATAGAGACGGTGGCATGAACGACATGACAGCTGCCCATCTTGGTATCCCCGTTTTTCTTATGAAAGTCTAGTGATGCCTCGGCATGAGATTGGCAGTTGTATTGGAGAATTATCACAAATTTGTCACCGTCATTTCTGACGGCTCGGTACACTAGTCCAAATATAATAAAGCGCTGGGTGTATCTATATATTTCGTGTCCGCTTTTTAAAGAAATAAGGCAGAAAATAGCCAAAGTTTCAGATTTTGTAATTAAGTCGCCCTTTCATGAAAATCGATGATCAGACTGCAGAAGATGGTGAAAGTGGGATCCTTATCCCTTTACCTGAATGCACTTCTTGCTAGAAACACTTCTTGAAATCATAGTAAAGATATTTGCAGATTCTGGAGTCTGATTTTGTTACTTTTTTTCTCTGAAGTCACGTCGTATGAATTCAGTAGATCATAAACGGAGCACTCACGAAGGGACGATTTTTCACGGGCAGTAGACAATTATTTCTCCTAGCTTGTTGTGTTTCTTTGATGGAGTAGTTTGCTCTTCATAAGCCAAAATTTTAGCACTTCAATGAAGTAGTTATTTGAGTTTGACAGGCAGTATCGTGGCTACGGTGCGCTCCCATTGCATATAGCCTAAGCTGACTGGAGTTGCATCCAAGTTTATTACGGTGTTTAACTCAAGATTTTACTTCTGACTGTGAATATGGAAGAAGCACGTAAAACAAGGAGAATGCCCCTCCGGAGGCATAGGATGGGCCATAGGGTTAGGTTAGTTAGGTTCGCCTTTCGTATGTTATTGGGAGTAGCGCCCACAGGGGGTTCGTGTAGGTTACCTTAGCCATTAGTTAGGCCTTTGGGACGTCTGTGTTTCGTGCCCACTTTGCTTTCTTCGACTTTCATACTCGTACTGATCTTTCTGTTGTCTGTTGTTCTTCTTCTTTCCCGACTTGCTGTTCCCATGCGCGTTGATCCTGTGTGGGAACAGCTTCGTGCACGGGTTCCCCGCTTTTCTATCGACATACTATAAGTCCCTTCCTTTTCCTCTCTTAAAAGAGCTTAGTACTGATTTTGGGAGGCTTAAATCTTCTTTTAATACCTACTACAAGGAGAATGGAGACGAAAGAACCTAAGGATGAGAGTACGTCAAAGGATCAATGAAGAAAATTAAGAAGCAAGTCAGGGAAACGAAGATTCCGCTCTGGCCAATAATTAGCAAACAAATCGATTATTGCGTGAATTTTTTCACTCATATTCCCACTAGTCGAACAATATAATAAATTCTGCGTGTGTTTATTTGTTTATCTATTTACTAGTGAACCCGTGCGTGAAAAAATTAACGCAATAATCGATATGTTTGTTCTCTTCTTTGACTTGCCGTTTCCACATTTTCCCGCTCACGCTTATTAGCAGCTTTTATTCCCTTCTGTAATCTTTCTGCTTCAAGTCATTCTTATCACTGTGTCGCATAGGCGCTTCATCTCTCTTCATTGGCGGCCCGTCTTCGTTCTTGAGACTGTAGTAGTCTCGTCCTCCTTTTACATTCCCTATCCTCTTCCATAATTAAACGTGCGTCTTCCAAAGTAAAGTCTTGAGTAAAACACTGCAATAAACTTCAATGCATCTCCAGGAAGCTTATGTATACAATGTGAGTGCACCGTAGCCATGATATTGTTTTCCATACTCAAATATCTGCTTCATTGGGGTGCTGAAATTTTGACCTATGAAGCGAAATCTGCTCTCTCAAAGAAATACAGTATGCTAGAAGAAATAACTGTCTACTGCCCGTGAAATAATTGTCTACTGCCCGTCGTGAGTGCTCCGTTGATCATCTGCCGAATTTATACGTTGTGACTTGACAGAAAAAAGTCATAGAATCGGACTCCAGAATCAGCATATATATATTGTTCCAATTTAAAGTTTTCCAAGCAAGAAGTGCATTCAGATAAAGGGTAAAGGATCCAACTTTCGCCATCTTCTGCAACCTGGACATGGATCTCTATGATAACCCAACTTAATAACAAAATCTGCAACCTGGCCTATTTTTCGCGAATCTGTTTCCTTAAGAGCGGACACGAAATAATTATCTATAATATTAATAGCGTTGTTCCTTCGTGTGTTACGCTCTTCATCAGTAACAGATAGCAGGAAATTAGATACATAGTTTGGTTGTATCCATGATAAGGAAGATGAAGTCGAGCTCGGCTGCATGAACGTGCACGTTAAATGTAAAGGTGATACGGGCAATACAGTTGGACAATACGTCACATATATATTTCCCTTGCGCACAGACAGTGTTGAATATAGCTTTCAAAGCAAAGGAGCTCGTGATGGTGACCCACACGGCCAGGAGTGAACGGGGACAAATATCACATTGTCTATGAACAGCTAAATAACACTTGACTTTTGTGATAGGAAAAAAATAGTGATAACGATCCAACGGGTCACGGGTAGTTTAGTACACTCTAAAACTTGATAATATTTGTTCCTTACTGTAGAATTTCCAGGGGTTCAACCTGAAAGGCCCAGCCAGACCGTGAAATTTTCACGGGTGCAGCTTGTAAATAAATACACGAAGCTTTTTATTACGATATGTTTATATATTTAAAGGTTTTGTATTTGTATGTTTCGTGTCCGCCTCTTGAAGAAATAGGCCATAAACAGGCCAGGTTGAAGATTTTGTAATAATTTTGCGTTTTCATAGAGATCGATGACAACATTGTAGAATATGACGAAAGAGGGATAATTATTCTTTTTTCTCAGTGCAGTTCTTGCTTGAAACAGTTCTTGGTATCGCAATGGTGAAGCTATTTTGAGCTTCTCTTAGCGCGGTTATAAAATCTGTTTTTTTTTACCACTTTTTCCATGCATCGGAAGATATTTTTGTTCGCGTCATATAAAATTGATCGGTAGAAAATAGACCAGGTTGCAACTTGCAGATGATGGCAAACATACATCTTAATGCAGTTCTTTCTTTTCCAATGTTGAAGTTCACTCAATGCAGATTCATACAGCATCTGTTAGCACTCTGTTGCATCGTGATTCGTACTTTCGTCTGAGGTTTTCTTCATCCACACTTCAGCTGCCCTGAGTTTACGCTTATGCTCTTACTGGCTGCATAATCATCGAAGCAAGTGGCAAGATATTCAGAAGGCGAGAAAAGAGCATAAGGATTTCTTTGCAGGAAATAATTTCCTCCAATTTTGGTTTTTCTTTCAACAGAACAACTATTCACTTGAAGAAAAACTTCCGAGCTATACGACAGCGTCAGTAACCTGGATACAGAGCTCAGTATTTATTTGGAAACAGTATTGACTGTGGGTCAAAAAATATATTACTTTTCAGCATATCACCTGAAGAAAAGCAACATCATTAGGAAAATTATGATCAATGAAGATTGATCATCACAAATTCTTCGCTGTCATTTTTTGACAGTGCGGACCCACTCGTAGGATAATAATTCTCTAGCTGGAACTGGTGGAAATTCCAATCAACAAAAGCGCTGTTCTTCAGTGAATCTCGGAACCCGTATCAACATAATTTCCCCCTATCAAATAGTGAAGGAACCTGTAGAAAATTTTTCAGAACAAAAGCATTGTTCCTCGATTATGATGTCTTGCATACGAAGGGTAAAAAATGTTATAAACCAAGCAGTAAATCTTTTACCATAGACCTGGGAGCAGTAACAGCTTAAAGCTGATCCCCTCCCAGGTTGTATCAAAGATACTTCCAAAATGCCCTACTTTTTTCTATGTCTAATACTGATGAAAGCGTCACGGTCGTACTAAGTAACTAAATAATGGAGGGACTAGCAGAATTATACTATGGACTAGTGTCCCGAGCCGTCATTGTAAATGACGTCATCTTGGGTTATTAATGACTGGTGCACGTGTGCGATAAATGACGGCAGTAAGTTAGCCCTTCAGGAAAACCCCCGCTGGCTTCCTCATTTTTCCCCTATCTAATACTGAAGAAAAAGAT
>LQNS02020120.1:12546508-12591489 GCA_001587735.2 Parhyale hawaiensis | reverse complement strand
CCTGTTTATTTTTGTGCGTTTTTGGCAGTCCATACAAATGTCCGGGTTTGAAATCACCAGTGCGTTAAAGTCTATAAAAGATGGAACGATTACTTAATTCTGATTCTCTTTTTTGTAACCTCATGTTGCTTCTCGATCGGGCCATGGCTGGAACTTCATTGAGTCTTGGGCACAGTTGCGACTGCTACATGTAGCGTAGCAGTTCTTGTACTATGTGTGCCATAAAGCCTAACTTCTGCATCACATACGACTCTATTGTCTTTTGCTTGTTTCAGATATCAGCTTTTAATTGTACCTGAAGATGTCCACCGTTGATGGACGAAACGTAGCATTTTATTTAGCACTTTTTCGTTTTTACTCAAGAATAGTCTTTAATAAAATCAATGATGAACACAAACATATTTCTAGAACTATATAGAAGAAAACAAAGTGTTTTGTGAAGTTATGTGCTGATTTAAAGTAACCGGGGTAATATTTTCAATACCTATTCCGGACGAACCTGTACATACTAGGCAGTTGTAGCACTTGCCCCATTCTGCCTCAGAATCTACCTTCAGGGTTTGCATATTGGTATTTGGAACTGATTTCAGCATTTTTTCCAGTTCGTTGATTAATTTTAATATTCTTTTAAAACGGTCACACTATTAGTATAACTATTTCTGGCATGATGTCCTTCTATACGCCCCTTACTTCACTGTTCGCCGTTCACTGAAAAATACATCTTGGCATTTAACTTTGTTCACCTTTCTTTTCCTTGCACCTGACCGACTTGGTAGCAATTCGACCCCTTTTATTACATGGCTTATAATTCCTTCCTAACAGGGCTATTCCTTTGGGAATGGCAAGATTAAGGGCACATTCAGTTGGGGGCGAAATTGGACCTCTAAGACTTGCTAAGTCCATGACTTTACCTCACACAAATACGCTGGCTTCGACTCTTAGACCTGATCGAGTATCGGGCCATGATCCTTAATTTCTTACCCTTGAAATTTGCAGAAATTCAATCTCAATCTCGCTTTATAATATGGAGTTTTTTGCTTGCAGCGCTACCAAACCGAATCAAAGTGGCAAACCGAAAGCTGTTGTCCGAAGTCTCAGACAAGTCAAGCCTCAAAGGCTTAATTTCAGCGCCCAACCGAACAAGCCATAAGTCTTTAATCGTACCTTTTCGGTAGGGATAACTCAGTATGGGTATGATAGACCTTGCTATTACTGTCAATCATCAACTAGGGGAGTTTTACATCACCAACAAACTCACAAGCATCAGCGAGGAATAATTTAACGAATGTCTCGAAGTCGCCTGTGTAGCCATCCAACTTCAGGGAGTGGTAGTACAGCGAGATGCAGAGGTCTCGAGGGTCTCTGCACACGTACACAATCTGCAGCACCAGGATATGATTACAGGGAGTGGTAGTACAGCGAGATGCAGAGGTCTCGAGGGTCTCTGCACACGTACACAATCTGCAGCACCAGGATATGATTACAGGGAGTGGTAGTATAGCGAGATGCAGAGGTCTCGAGGGTCTCTGCACACGTACACAATCTGCAGCACCAGGATATGATTACAGGGAGTGGTAGTACAGCGAGATGCAGAGGTCTCGGGGGTCTCTGCACACGTACACAATCTGCAGCACCAGGATATGATTACACTGAGCCAGGCAGAGATCTTGTAGGTCTCGACAAACTATTTCCAGTATTGTATCTCCGTTACCACTCGTAAATTTATTTGTAAATCTCCCACTCCCTTTAGTGTAGCATCCAACGAGCTCTCTCATTGGTCGAGCGTGCAGGGACTTGTGCGTAAGATTTTTCAGGAACATTTAGAAGTGTGGGGTTCAAAGATAATTTTTCCTTTGTATGTAGAGACTTTGTAAGTAACATTACAGTATATCCTACAATGAGAGAGCAGCTTTAGCTTAACTTCTTTAAATCGTTTTGGAGGTGCTAAAGGAAGCCAGGTTACTTTACGGGTCGCAATTGAGTTTTCTAATTCACTAGGACAGACAGTTAAGGGTTAACGCCTGAAACTCAATTCAGCAGGTCGAAGCAAGTGCACTTTCGTGAGGTTTTGAATCAGTCAAGCCCTAAAGGCTCAATGTCGACGCTCAAACGAACATGCCCTAGATTCCGTAGAGGTTTCACTTCCAAATAAGTGAAACCACACCTACACGACTGTGAATCGGAAGCATACGCGAGTGCTCTCAGCCAACACTACCCAAAGTTAAACATATTTTAGTTACCTTAGGTTTCACTGTGTCCAAAGATGCAGGCAGCAGTGCCCGGTGCATATGTGTCTTGATGGGCCGTGGATCTGGTAAGGTGGATGTAAGGATGGTCCACATGGCCCCAGTCTTGTTGGGATCGTTGTCAGGTAGATGATGTAAGCTATACTCTTCCGAGAACAAGCTGTCCCATCTGCAGAAACAAGCAGGAGTTCAGTGGTGGTCCTTTCATTCTTACGCGAAATAAATACCAGAGTAACACTACTATCAGTAGAGCTTATTTAATAAAAGACAGGGGAAAACTTATCTAGTGGAACTAGAGTTCCTCTGAAGATACACAGTCCGCTAGAGCATCTACCATTACCCAGACAAAATACAACCTCACCGTGCCGCTGGCCACTCCTCACAAACAGTATCTTTAGAAACAGTCACATGCGCTGTTTACAATACAGCCACATCTTCCCTTGTGATTCAGCGGCATTCTAGACAAGGTACCAGTGTATGCAGCATCACTACGCATACGAGTACATGCGTAGACAAGGTACCAGGGTATGCAGCCTCGCTACGCATACGAGTATATGCGTAGAAGTAGCATGTGCTGGAGAGGAAGATTTCGAGATCACTTACTCAAAGAAGGGCGAGCGCTTCGTCATGGCGTCGGTAAGTCGAGGATTTTTCAATGAAAATAATAAGCACCACACCATCTCCTGTGTCCATGTGGTGCCTGGGAAAATACGAGGAACCATTTATGATAAAGTACAAGGACCGAGGTTTTTAGATACATGGTAGCTTTTTATAACAGGAATTATTTCACAAAGCTGGCTTAATATAATTTAGGTTCGCCAAATTCATAGACAAAGTGCAAGTTTAAATTTCAATAGTCGATAAACTAAATCAATACATTATAGGAGGTTTATAAGTTCATAAGAAATACAAGCATTTGCCAACAATTAAATACGTAATGGAAGAAGCAATTATAGTTGGTAATTGAAGTGTCCTTGAACGTAAAACCAACAATTCAAAGTAAGGAACATGTTGTATGTGATGGAAATGTGGCACCCATGGGGTGTTTCCACATAATATCGATGCTGATAAGAACATGAAGGGGAATAAGAGGAAAACCAGAGCAAAGCTACTCAATAGAAGCAAGAGAAAGGCAGGAAGCACAGTGGACGCAAGAAAATAAGGGTCTCTCTAATGCCGAGGCCACACTATGCATTCGCACCGACTACCTGATGCGAGGATGCAGGACTCGGACGTCATTTACGGCACTGTATCTATGCTACCGATTTTAAGGCTATATCGAAACGACACGCAAGCTGTTCACCCAAGCAACTAGTTGGTGGTAGAAATGCATCTGTGGCCCGCCATAAATTTCATCAGAGGCTTGTAGAGGATTAAAAAAAGTACGTTGTTGCAACCGTGAAGTAACAAGTAGAGTATAGAGTTCTTTGCTCGTTTCTTGAAGTTCCAAAATAATGAGTAATTGGTTTAGATTTTGTAGTTTTCACTCATAAACTAGGGAAACGACGTCTAGAATCCAATATGATACCATAAGCGATAACTTGATCGCCATAAAGGGTAAAATCGTTAAAAAAAGTTCTGTGAGGTCGCAAATTCCGTCAGAGTAGCAGCTAGATCCATTGCTTCCGTTTGGTTAAGACCATTCCAGTGATGACTAGAGCACTCTCAGAGTGTATATCTCCACCAAGCAAGGCAACGGTCACTAAAAATTCAAATTGGTTGTGTGATTTTCTTTGTGTTAATACCAGAATCTATTCATTCGTGCCTTTGGAAGTATTAACAGTTTTTGTAATTTCCGTGAAGGTCCGTTTATAAGTTTGTGAGTTATGCTGCAAATAAACATTTTGACAAACATAAGTCAAACACGTAAACAGATCAACCGATCGTCAAGTAGCAACTCCTGTAAACGCCATCAAAATTGGTTCATAACTTTTTTGAGTTACGATACAAAGAAAACAATTGGCAGACAAACAAACGGTTTATTGGATCTTCACTAAAAGATTATCATCTGTTACTGTAAACATACCCATAATTTTCTGTTATCTTGGTAACAGACAAAGAGGCAGTATAACAGATAGACAAACACGACAAAAAAAAATAACCTCCTTGGCGGAGGTAATTAATACTCCCTCTGTTCCGAAATAATTGTGCCTAAATGTCGTTCATGTTGTTCCGATATAAATGTTCCAATGATGAATAACACAAAACTAGAAACTTCCATCGGTAATAATATAGGGATGAACTTATTAAACCTTTTGGACAAGGCCTTCCCTACGTCTTTTTTATTAATCCTGAATTGAACCCCTTCAATTGAACTGTTTGGCTGTGGTACGACTATTTCAAAACCGAGTGATTAATAATAATCATCCATCATCTCGGATGCAATGGAAACGCCTAACGAAATTTTATTTTGTCTAAATTTAAAATTTGGAGGTTCTGGTAGCGTAAAGAGAAGGGGGAGCAATCAGTGGTGAGAGTCAGTATGAGAATCCTTCGCCGTACTTCCTCTCGCCTTTCGGTGCTGGGGAGCCAGCGCCGTCGGCGTCCGAGACTCGAACCGGCTTTCCAGTGTCCGATGCCCAAATGCTGTCACTTCGCCAGCGAGAGGTTGCGAAGTCTAATCCGTAATCGACCACTTATGGATTCCCAAATTTTCTATTTTGAATTAAGTTTGGGAGTCGATCAAGGTTTCTTCCTCATCAGTTACGGAGCGTGTCCGCGGAGCTGTCTTGAAGGAATCAAACCTGCGTTTTCTGATATTAAATGACAAGCGCAGAAGAAAACCGAAAGCCTCCAAGTCATATTTGGCAATTTGAGTGACTCTATATTTTGGATTTAGGTCGGTCGTCCATCAAGGAACGGTAAGTGACGTACAGTTAAACAAGTCAAGTTATCCAGAAAGAGCCAAGCCTACGTTTTCTGTTGCATCAAATGGCAAGCTTAGAAGAAAACGGACAGTTTCCAGGCGCAACTTGAGAATTTGACGCTCTCACCTGCCTTCGGGTAAGAAGCGATCCATACATCCTCAGGCCGCGATTCGAATGCTTGGTACTGCGCATGGTACTGTTTGTAAGTACCAGGCATACGTGTGCCAGAAGGAAGTACGTTGACCAGATCTCCATAGCAAGAGAGATGCTGCACCAGGGCATCTTTCTCGGGTCCGTCGTACTCTTGGTACGTTACCCTGAAATAGAAACTGTACCATTACAAATGCCCTAATCGTAATTATTGTGCTGTGGGTACCCAACTGTTAAATGTAAATTGTACCATAACTATCTAGGGATTCGTTTTATTTTTGGTGCGATAGGTACTGTGAAATGCCAATTGTACCATATGAANAAGTCAATCTTACTCCTGGTACAAGACTTTGAAATAGAAATTGCGCTATTATTGACGGTTCTACTCATGGCACAATCCTACGAAATCCAAAGCTGTAACATAAATACGGTTTTCCGGTCGAGTACATTTAGTATGCTACATAAAAACAAAAATAACCCTCTTCTATGTATTGTGCAAGGCGTATCCATGCATTTGGTGCTTGTATAATACCATAAAATATTTACCTCCACCAAGGAGGCTATGTTTCAGTGAGAGTTTGTCTATTTGTCTGTCTCTCATCAAGATAAATCAAGAAGTCATGGACAGACTTGACGTAATTTACCAGGAGTGTAAGGTATGTTAGGAGGAAAAGATGATCAATTTTTGGTGAGGATCCGTTTTTTTTTTGTTTGTTTCTTTGTTTGTCTGCCTCATTCTTTTCAGTACCGTAAGTCAGAAAGTTATGGGCGGATTTTTATGAGATTAACATGATTTGTTCGGCATATTACAACGAGCAAACAGCCAAATTTTCATAATGATCAGTTAGTTTGTTTGTCTCTTTGTTTTATTTTAGGTTTGTTAGCAAAATAACTAAAAAAAAATTTTTGAACAAATCTTTGTGAAGTTCACGGATCGTTCGTTTGTGTGTTTGACTAATGCTTGTCAAAATATTTGTCACAACATAACTCAAAAAGTTACCAACGCAAAAAAAAATTGTTGAAGCTGTTATTACTGTCAAAGGAACAAATGACCTGCAGAGCCTGGGACTGATAAGGAAGCAATCAGAATTTCAGAACCAATTTGAAGTTTTCGTTAACGTTGCCTTACCTGGCGGAAGAATGGACTCTCAGAGTGCTCTGGTTCTAATAGTGTTCCCAGTGTCATTCCTGGTTACATTTTCATTGTATTTCTAATTTTTTCCTCCTCCAAGGAGGTTTTGTTTTTGTTTTCGTCATCTTTGTCTGTCTGTTTGCTTGTCTGTCACCAAGATAATTCAAAAAGTTATGAACTTATTTGGACGATATTTACAGGGATTGTTGTGTGTTAGGAGGAACAGATGATTAACTTTTGGTGAAGATATGTCCAACCGTTTGTTTCTTTGTTTGTTTGTCTGCCTCATTTTTCTCAATACCATAACTCAAAAAGGTATGGATGGATTTATATGCAATTAACATGAGTTGTTAGGTATATAACAAAGAGTAGATGACCAAATTTTGGTAATGATCAGTTTATTCGTTCGTCTGTCACTGTTTTCAATTTTATGCTTATTAGCACAATAACTCAAAAAATAATGAATGGTTCTTTATGAAATTTATAGGAGTTGTTAGTAATGTTGAAAGACATAAATGATTAAATTTTGGTGCAGATCGGTTAGTTCGTTTGTATGTTTGACTCATGTTTGTCATGACGTTTGATAGCAGTATAACTCAAAAAAGTTATGAACGGATCGTTAAAAAAATTGCACTAGCTGTTAGTACTATCGAAAGGAACAAATGATTAGATTATGGAGTTTATACAAGGAAAATTATGTCATGGTTTCAGAACCAATTTGATTTTTTTTGCTACCGTTGCCTCGCTTGGCGGAGGTATGCGCTCTCAGAGTGCTCCAGTTATATCTATTTTTATGGCTAGTTTCATTTTTAGTTTCATTTCTAGCTTTATTCCCTTTTGCATTCGCGGTTTTATTTGTAGTTCAATTTTGAATTTCTTTCCTGGCTTAATACTTGGTTTTACTGTTCATTCCTAGTTTCACTCCCAATCTAAACCTCCCTTTAACAACGGCGTACCACGAGACCTAAAAAAAGGCATTGCTAAATATTTTGTAGGTTGCGATGTAATTTGATGAAAATCGCTTCTGTTAATCTCGAGCTATTAAGTGCCGAATTTGTTAAAGAAAGCAATGGGCGAAAATTCACTGAAGCTCGCTCTCAAGTCTTCCTAAACACGTACGACTATACGGAGTCTCGAGAGAGGAAAAGAAAGGGGCATGTAGTACGTCAACAAAAACGTGGCACTCATGCCCGACATATATATTCCCTCACAGGAGCAACGCGCATGGGTGGAGCAAGTGGAGAAAGAAGAGGAAGAACAGAACAAAGTGGGATTAGTAGCAGCAGGAGCATGGAAGGACGCAAAGTGGGCAGGACAGGAGGTGTCCCGGTGGCCTTAGGTTAAACAAACCTATCGAGCGCTACTCCCCATTACATGGGATTCCAAGATAGGAATTACTAAATTAAGTACCGTAGTGCGGTCAAGCTGACTGACTGCCTTTACAGTTGAGGAACTGTCCGACGCCAGTAATGGGCGGCATCGAACATTATCTGATAGATGCCTACAGTTTCTGATTGGTCAGGGTCCTTTGATGGAATATATGATAATAGTTAGTTTTCATAAGTTTCGTAAGCTTAAAAGTTATGCAACACCAATGATAAAGAGAGTATGTTAAAGTATAGCAAAGAAAAATACAGTAACTTACTTTGACGCCTCCAACCCTGCGTTACTGGAGTCCGTCATGCTGGCAAAAGTGATACTTCTGAAGTAAAAGTAATTGCTAAGAAGGTTAGAAGACACAAGTGTTCCAAAGTTAAAGGTTAAATTTGATTCATCTCCTGAGGGGAAATAATTACATTAGGAGTACAATACATACCTACGGCCCAATTTTTTTTTTCAAAGCTTAGGGCTAAGTTGGATCCCCTGAGATTGGAAACAATTATACACAGGGCCCATATGTATAGGTAATATGTATAATAGGTACAGTGTACGCAATTGTTCCCAAGTTGAAAACGAAATCGACGCTGCAGAAAGAGAGACGGATCACACCGATTTCGGTAATTAATATATGGCCAGGGTGTCTAGAGTAACCTCGAGCAGCGTGTTGGTTTTTTTTTTTCTAGTCAATAAGTTTTTGATTACTGTTCATCGAAATTTATCTCTGTGGCTAAGGGGTTACTTTCTTCTTGAGTTGAAAGTATAGGCGCTAAAGTTTCGTAAGGATAGGAGATGTTTTTCTCGAAATTTTTACATACCAATATGTTTACGAGTTCTTAGTCTTTATAAATATAAACTAAAACGTCCGCTTCTCGATGGAATGACGTTGTTGGAAACGTCGTTCATGAAGTGCGCTTATCTTTACAACACTACCCATGTTGCATGTCTACATAGTAGCTATAGGCTAGGCCCGCTTGCAGGATGCAACTGCAGTTGTGCAACACGGTGCAACGTTTGTTGTGCAACACGGTGCAACGTTTGTGACGCAACACGGCACAACTTCTGTTACGCAACACGGTGCAACGTTTGTTGTGTGCAACACGGTGCAACGTTTGTTGTGTGCAACACGGTGCAACGTTTGTTGTGCAACACGGTGCAACGTTTGTGACGCAACACGGGGCAACGTTTGTGACACAACGCTGGGCAACGTTTGTGACACAACACGGGGCAACGTTTGTGACGCAACACGGGGCAACGTTTGTGACGCAACACGGGGCAACGTTTGTGACGCAACACGGGACAACGTTTGTGACGCAACACGGGGCAACGTTTGTGACACAACACGGGGCAACGTTTGTGACACAACACGGGGCAACGTTTGTGACACAACACGGGGCAACGTTTGTGACACAACACGGGGCAACGTTTGTGACACAACACGGGGNTTTGTTGTGCAACACGGTGAAAAGTGTGTTACGCAACACGGGGCAGCGTTTGTTGCGCAATACGGTGCGTTCGTTACGCAACACGGGGCAACGTTTGTTGTGCAACATGGTGTCACGTTTGTTGTGCAACACGGTGCAGCGTTTGTTATGCAACACGGTGCAGCGTTTGTTACGCAACACGGTTTGTTGCGCAAAACGGTGCCACGTTTGTTGTGCAACACGGTGCAACGTTTGTTACGCAACACGGGGCAGCGTTTGTTGCGCAATACATTGCAACGTTTGTTGCGCAGCACGGGGCAGCGTTTGTTGCGCAGCACGGGGCAGCGTTTGTTGCGCAGCACGGGGCAGCGTTTGTTGTGGAACACGGTGCAACGTTTGTTGCGCAACACGGTGCAATTAACGTTTGTTACGCAACACGGGGCAACGTTTGTTACGCAACACGGGGCAACGTTTGTTACGCAACACGGGGCAACGTTTGTTGCGTAACGCCCTGTTTTCCCACCCTCCCTTCTTTGCTCGGAAAATATCCTCACGTTTTTCTATCCGGCTTCTCTTTTGTTCTTTATTATATATCTCTAAAATTCCAAGTTTTCCTACTGTTACCTATTTTTAGCCTTGAAAGTAACATGATGTGTTAGTTGATTCATAATATACCAATGTGTGAACCTATTGCTACCATAGAGCGTTGTACAGAATGTAGGTTGTGAAGTAGAATAGTACTATACATTTGCTCTCTAATCTGCAAGGCTCATTGCGATAATGATTTACACTAGTTTAGTGAAGAAGTATTGTAATAGTATTATTGTATGAAAACCTTCCTACGGGAAGAAATATATGCTATTGCTTTCTTTACTTCTTTCTTGTGATTTCCCGTTTACGTGGCTCGAAACAGCAAGAAATTTGGATAGGTAATTTATCAACGCAAAACTACTCATGATTCTTACAAGATTACAGAAACGATGCAGGTCAAATTTCAATAGCTAATGCCGCAAACTAAGAGCAAAAAATGGAAATTCGGTAAAAGTTAACAGTAGAAATCCTAAGAACGTGGAAGAAATTCCGAGTACATTCATGATGCGTAACACAGCTGCATCGTGTACGGGCGGGTCTTGCTCCTCAACATTAACTACATACAGTATTCCTATCGGTAGGAATAGGGTACCGTACGTTGGATCTCCTGTACAACTGTCACCCCAAAATCCCAATTGTAGAATTATTGTCACCCCAAAAAGTCCCACCGGTACAATAGTCACCCCTACAAATCCCACCTGTACAATAGTCACCCCTACAAATCCCACCTGTACAATTGTCACCCCAGTATACTAGTAAAGGCTAGATAACATTAAGTTAGTTTAGGTTAGGTTAAACTAAGTTAGGTTAAGAAGTTAGATTAAAAGAGGTTAGGTGGATCTTTTCGCTTACGTATAGCATGCAGAGTTTCGTTACAAAAATGTTGTCACAGTCAGTACTAAGTTTTTGTGCTGATAACGAATATAGCATTTATTTTGCAGAGGAACTATTTTGCGATGACATAACCTAATGCTTCAGATATGTGGATTTGTTAAAAATATATATTACTTGATATCTCCCAGTTTCAATAAACTAATCATGTTTTGTTGTTATCATGTCCTCTTAATAAACTAGTTCCTAACTTTATTTTTATTTTGCAACTTCCTTTCATTTCTCTGCAAAATAAATGTTATACTTGTAATCAGCACTAAACACTGCATCACTGACAGAAATAACCTTAAAATTTCTGTATGCCACGAAACCGCGAAGACCCGGATAGGTTAAGCTGGGCTAGGTAAGGCTAGGTTAGGTTAGGTAAGGCTAGGAGAGGTGAGGCTATTTTACGTGAGGCTTGGTTAGGTAATGCTAGATTAGGTTAGGTACAGATAGGCTAGTTGAAGCTAGGTTACTTAATGTTAGGTTAGGTAAGGCTAGGTAAAGTTAGGTAGAGCTAGGTTAAGTTAATTAGTAATTATACTTAACCCACTGTACAACGGTCACCCCAGTTTTTCCCAACTGTACAATGTCACCCCAGTCTTTCCCTCCAGTACAATAATTGTCACCCCAGTCTTTCAAACCTATACAATTGTCACCCCAATAATTCCCTCCTGTACAATTGTCATCCCAAACGCTTCAGGGGTGATGGTTGTACAATATGTACAGGTCTGTCCGGATCACCCATAGCTAGTGTCCTACGGTAGAGGATAGCATTCCGGGAACCCAAACTTCCGCTAAGAAACGCATGCAAATACTCGAACGCCTTGTGGCGAAAGACCATTACCCGCAGTAGGGGGCAAATTCAACATAGTCATTTTTGATGAACGAGTTGAGCGCACAGCCCCAATCCCTGAGCCCCAATCCCTCTTCAATAATAACATAGAAAAAAATAGAACGCCCCGTGCTCCAAACTATCTGCTGCGGTGGAGACAAATTCGCCCCGGTGGTGGAAAATTCAACACCGTCATTTTCAATGGTCAGCTAGGTTTGTTTTTTTGGCATGGGACGCATCTAGGTGAATCTACGAAACTCCCTACAAATAATTATGAAGATTTCTCAAATCCTTCGACCACTTATTGGGTGCACAGGCATATATACAAATATATATATATATAAACATAGATACATATATATATGTTATAAATGTCGAGTTCCACATCAGCCTATGTTAGGGTAACTCTTATCCTGCGTCCCTGAGCTGGGCCCGTAGTTGCAAGCCGACGACAGATTATACCTGGATGTAGCCACATACGCATCTNACAACGCCAAGCATCATCACAGAGGCCAGATGCTTTGTTGTGGAGACATAACGAACATCAGAGATGTCTTGGCCAAAGCTCACAACTCGATCGTTCTGTTTGTTGAAGACAGGATCTACGGTGAAGGTCTTCTCATCTGAGAAACTGATGACTCGATTTCCATAAATTTTCAAGTCGTTAAGAAGGCGGGAACATCGCTCCTGGCGCTTTTTAATCCTTTAGTGCCTATAGTACACATATGATCACATTACATGTAGTGTTTTTCCTACGAAAAGTGATGTTATATTGAAGCACTATAGGGTTAACCATGTCAGCAGTTAGCCGCGGTCTTTTTTGACGCTTTAAGCTCTTTCCACCTTCACTCTTTACATTTCTGGACACAGTTGACGCAGAAATCTTATTCTTCTTCGCAAATTCAGTCATTTTGACTTTCGGGTCATTTTCGAAGGCTCTTCGAACATTCTTCCGTTGAATAACTTGTGGTCTGCCTGAACGTGGTCGATCTTTGAGGCTTTCCTTATTCTTAAGGAGGGTTTCGACCCGTTTCACCCTTGATAAACTGACATTTTGCAACCTAACAATGTCTGCCTTTTGGTGACGCGCGCGAAGGAGAGCTGCTATCTTTATCCTTTTTGTTTCCATTACCAACAATGTGTAAAAATGAGCACTGTTACCAGTTATTATATTATCTGAAATAGTTTAGGAATGAGTCATTGTCGATAAATTTCATAAAGTCTTTGAAATTAGTTTCACACCTTGAAAATAGAAAACAGGTCAGGACTTTTGCAAAGCCCGGTATATACTCAAATCTTCAACGAAAACATTATCACCTCTCCCACTTCGTTCGCGGGTGATAATAAAGAATGATAGCGAGAGAAACAGCCAGTCGGATCATCACCAAAATGCAATTATCTCTTCCGAGTAACGTTCCCAACAACTACAGTAAATTTTATGCAGAGCCGTCCATAGCTTTTTGAGCTAGGTTAGGTAGCTAATGGACAGCCAAACAAACATACTCCGGCAAAACCATAACCTCCTTGGCGGAGGCCGTTATTGCATGTCAGCGATACAAACAGTGCGAGAGATAAACTGGGTGATGCATGATTAACGTAAGTTCTAACTGATAAGCCATCACAGCAGCAGATAAGGATCTGAGGAGAACTGACGATATCACTCCTCTCACAGACCATGATAACCACAAAACAGCTAAAAACTTACGGTAGAGTGGAAAATGAAAGCACTGCTTATTCACGTTCTGTTTAGCCCATTACGTATTTGGTATAGAAAAGCTGTAATATTCATCTGTTATCTTGCAAACACTGGATATACCCCTAACGAGCTTTCCTTTTAGCCTTAATTCTAAAATTTTGTAATGTGAAGAACGGTGCAGAGCGCTAATTTGAGAATTTATAGGAAAACCAAGAAACTGAACGATAACAGAAGCTTTGGCCGTCCCCGAAGCGTAAATCGTAATTCAGCTTTTGAATCAGGCGAAAATTTAGTTATGGAAAGTATTATCCAACTACCGTAGATTTTAGCTTCAAATCTACCACCCACGGTCTAATCACCAATGTATCTGTGACAGCGCCTAGTTAACCCTTTCTCTGATGCCGTAACGCACCGTATATGGTACTCTTCAGAGAGTGTTAGACCTAGTACTAAAAAAAATTAATTCACGAAAGAAAAAGTTAAGAAAACTTGAAACCTAGTCTCGCATCAATAATTCTCAAAAAAAAAATAAATAAATAATTCATTAACCCCTTTTCCAAAAGTATGGCGTTTTTTATAACATTTCAACTAGCGCTATTCATAGGAGAGAGGAAAGTCAATTCTTGAGATAAAGGGTTAATGTATTCTACTGTCTTCTCAGCAAGGTCATCACCTGGTCGCTCTAGCAACGCTGGATTTGGATTCTGCATGCAGGCGACGACTACCTGGTCGGTATGACCGCTAGCTGTTGGGTTTCCTACCAGTTGCAGTATAAATTTTCATTCATTATTGCTGCCGGCTGGTTTGAGGTCATTCCCTTACCGTCTCTCATACCTGTGTTTTCTTAATGTTACTTCCCTGGCCTTCAATTTAACATGATGGCGTACCTGGTCCCAGTAGGCTAATATGTGAACTTATTGCTGTGCTAGTGATTGACTTTTTCTTAAAAGAGATTAATTACTTACTATGCGCATGATTGTCAATTACTTCCAATTATTATGCGCATAAAGAGTCACCACAAACATACGCCAGCACCACGCGCAGCAAAAGCAAACACTCAAACACGTCCCGACCACAACACAGCTTTACGCCAACTGTTGCGTTGCAGCTGTTGAGCGTAGCAGCTTTAAGAGCTGACTGACCAGGTGTAGAGACACCTGTATATATTTAGCTGAACTGAGGCTGTAGAGTTGTGGCTTGTTTGTAAGGTGGGACTTGCTTCGTGGCGTCACTGTTGGCCTAGCCGCCTTGGTGACGTCACTATACTGGCTTGTTTGTAAGGTGGGGCTTGCTTCGTGGCGTCACTATTGGCCTAGCCGCCTTGGTGACGTCACTATACTGGCGAACATGCTTCGTCTGTCGGTGGATCCGTACCCCATAGACTTCCCCTTACAAGCGACTCCCTGCATCAAAAGATGGTGAACCTAGCTTAACTATTTTAAAAGTTTTGACCCATCTTCTTCTCATAGGCCTGTATATTTAAGGCAATTTTCAATTAGATTCCCAGTATTTTTCCCCTTGAAGGAATTAAGAATTCTACACCAAAAAACGAGTAAGTTTTTATTTTTTGGAATTTTGCTTCAAGAAAGTTTCACCGCTCTCAGTCTTCAAATGGGAAACTGGCTGTTTACGAGTGTTTAGCTTCTGTTTACTTAACAGTATATGTGATACGCGTGCGCGGTGGTACTTTGTATTCGTACTCTCTGGTGCTCTGTATTCAGCATCACAGGTACGCTCTCCGGCGACTGTAGTGAATTCGCAAGGGTACACACGAGAAGTACACCTATGACAAAAAAGGCTTATGCACCACACGGTTGTGTCTAAGACCTATCTAACAATTATTTTATGGTTAGATAAGATTGTTTGATGGGTTGCGTTAGGAAGGTTAAGCTGCTTTTCTTTTCTTGCTAATTCTGCAGAAGAGATAGCAGAATGTAGTCCTGTTCTTATGCGGCCGACTTTAAAGAAGAAAGATAAAAAAAAAGGCTGCAACAGAGAAGAATGTAGTCATGTTCATATGCGACTGATTAAAGAGGAAAGATAAAAGAAGGACATCATGAAGGGAAGAACGCGACTATGCTGAGGCTGTACATAACAACAATTGGAAGTAGTAAAGAAGAAAGCAAATGGACACCGAATAAACACGAAGAAACTCACGAAAGCCTATACTCAAGGTTATAGATTCTTGAATAGTTTAAGCCTCCGTCTCCATGAATAAGGTAATCTAACAGAGGAAACAATAAGGGACGTATAGCAGGTCGATAGAAACGGGGAACCCATGCACGTCGGAGTTCCGACAGAGTATCAGCGCGCATAGGAACAGCAAGTCGGGAAAGAAGAGGAAGAACTGTAAAAAGTAATATCAGTGGTTGTCCGGTTCATGTGCGCACGAAAGACAGACGTCCCGAAGGCCTAGCTAATGGTGAAAGTAACCTACACAAGAACCCCTAGGCTGAGGGGTCTCTGCTCCCCATAACATTGGATGGGCGATCCTACACTAACCTAACCCTATGGCCCATCCTATAATCCCTGAGGGGAGCCTAAAATTAAGGCTTACGTTACTTGGTAACCTATAAAGTTCTCCGATGGGTGAGATTCCCAATACATTGTGAAAGCCTCGGCATACTCGAAACGCCACTGATATCAAAACTGTAGAGTTCAAAAATTTGCTGGATTCACATTTAAGAAAAATGCCAGATAGACCAGCGGTCAGCGGTTACGTGCACTGTGGAGATAATTCGCTGCTGGCTCTCGCTTTGGTTGCAAACTGCGGCACCACAGAAGACACCCAGCAGAGTGACTCCACACACGTGGGGTGACGTGAACAACGTCACCTGGACTTTTTCCGAAGACTCTCAAGGTAACTCAAGGTAAAGCAAAACCTAACCATCTATTTCTCCGAGGATGTTTTCTGTCGCAAAACTCTGTCCCAACAATCTTCGAGTCCTACACTGACAGGCACACCCAACACCATCAGTATCATACTGCACCATCGCTACTAACCATCATCCCAATTGCCTTCGAAGCTATTTCTCTAACTATTCGTATCTCAACAAGTTTAAGGTCACTCTATACACCTAACGCCACCACCACATGATCACTTTGCAACATCACTGCTATCTTTGCCAGTAACTGCAGCGATAACCTTGGCTGCAGGACACTTACATTAGCGCCTCAATAGCGTAACAAAAGCTAGCTGCGGCTGCTGCTGGCACCAAGGTCGTGTTACAATTACAGTACGGTATTGCGGATATTTGCCCGCCAATGCCGACGTATAAAACTTTTATTTCGTACATTGGCAGTATCCTGGAAACCTCAAGAGAATTTTAGATAAGGATTTTCTCGATTTGTTCAGCCGACTGTTGAGCACTGAAAGTGGTTGCTGTTATGTCTACGACTTTGTGTCTGTAGACTTCGTGCGTGGCTGCCAGTCACTGGCAGTTCGGCTCAGGAGCTGAGGCGTGTTGCCATCGGACCTTCCGTGTCGCCCATGTTACCCCGACCTCCACCGGCACAGGTTGGGTAACACCGGCTGACACCGACGATAGCCTCAAAAAGTGTAACGTTAAAAGCCGTGAAACACCGCTTGAGTCTACAAACATTGCCTTTGTCTGTCAACATTACAATCAATTGATTCTCAGAAATAAAGAAAATATTGCAACACAGACAAATATATTCCATCTGTTAAAGTACTATTGTAGATTTCCATCAACTTTTTATCCTAAAACCCCGCTGTCCGAAGATCCCGCAAGATTGTTTTACCTCCAAACGGGGCGACACCGGGCAACTCTTCGCTCTTCAGGCAACTTCGCCGAGTCTGGTGGAGCATTTCTAGGCGAAATGCCACTCCCGACAATTTTTGCTTCTCGTCTGCATTGGGCTTCAAGAAGACAAACATTGTAGAAATGAGCAACAAATAAACTCCGAGGTCTAGCATCAGTAAATTAGATCACTCTCTTCGAGCTTCCGTTGGTAAAATGTAAAGTAACGTGGAATTTTATAAATTAAGCTTACATTAATCGTCGTCAGATGGCGCTCTTACAACCGCTTTCGAATTACGATAACCATTTTTCAGGTCGCGGTAGCTCAGCTCGGTCGTGATTACAACACGCCTCCGATATTCGTCAGTCGATTCATTGCGCGTTCGATTGGGCAGCAAGATTAAAACTTGGAGGATTCACTTGTCCCAAACTTTAGACGCTAGCATTGGCTTTGCTTCTTTATATTCTGTTGCAAATATTAGAAGGTCCGCGATTACCTTGAGTCAGACGGAAACTCCGCACGATGCATGGACAAGTGTGCACCTACCTTGATGGAACAATATATAGAGTTTCTGAGCGCCTCAGGGGCAGCTGGTTAAGGACCAATGCTTGAAACTAGAATAAACGGGTCGAAGCCAGCGTACCTACTTGAAGTGCCGAACAAGTTGGGCATAGAGGCTTAATTCTGGCACCTAATCAAACCTGCCCATAGGCAAGGAGGTTTAACAGACCTTATTAAACCTCCTTGGATTTAAGGTTCGGCTAGGATGAGACACGTCACTAGCGTTCGGTATTGACCACAGTGCACACGCTCCCAGTCTGCAAATCCAGACTTTTTCTGAAGATGGGTATTTCTTCTAAGTAGACATTTTCGCCACAGTTGTTGACTAGCTCGAGAGGAGCTGCAGCGGTCAACACATCAGTGTTTACTTCGTACCGATGCGGTCACGTCACTCACACTGGTATTAGCGCCCCGAAAATCCCTGTTGAATTTTGTTAACCGTTGCTTTCATACTGTTACATACAGTATATGTAATACTTCATACACTGTAGTATTATAGCTGCGAGAGAGATAAATTAATTCTTGAAAGAAAGAGTTAGCATGCGGCGCAGCACCGATGTATAGGGGCATTAACGACACACTGTTGCTGGTATGGTATATAAGATACTTCAAGCCGCCCTATAAGTCCGTACTAAGCTGTTCCAAGAGAGGAAAAGGAAGAGACAGAGTATGCCATGACAATCGCTGAACCCATCCACGAGACTGTTCCCACATGGGATCAACGCGCATGGGCACAGCAAGTCAGGAACTACAGGAAGAAAGAGGAAAGTAAGATCAGACGGCGTACAAAATCGAAAGGAAGCAAAAGACAGACGTCCAGACGGCCTAGCTAATGGCTAAGGTAACCTATATTAACCCCCTGACCGCTGCTCCCCACAGCATAGGAGAATCTAAAGTAACCTAGCCCTATGGCCCATCTTACGTTCCCTGATGAAGCCTCACTGTTTTTTTTTTTTAGTAAGGTGGCCCGACTGTTAGAGCAACATATTAGAACGTATTTCCAAACACTGCGAACACCGAATGTTCCTCTTGAGCTCCCCAAACTTAAATAAATATACCAAACTTGTGGCATATTTTTCCTGCTCCGGATATCATTGTTTAAAGGGTCATTAATGCTGGAAATTATTACCCTTCTGTTTTACAGACTGAAACAGAACTTCATTCGGGATCTGCGCTCGAGAAAATCATAAAAATGATGACGTTAGGTCCAGATAGGAGTGTTGTGTTTTACGCATTTACCACCTTACGATAAGCACAATGAGGTGTCATTTACGTCTGAAACTATTCTTCAGTTTTGTCTATTGAAAAATAAATTAACATGGGCATTGCTATTGAGAAACTTTTCCGAATAATGGTAGCTACCTACTTTCAGCTCTTCTCAGTAGTCTCAGAAGCAATCGGTATTCGATTAACTTTTAGAATTCAATCTAAAATGGCAAATCCTAATAAATTGTTACAGTGTTGGTGCTGCCTGCTCGGAGTTTTCATTTTTTAACGGATTTCCCGCTGCTCTTGTCATTTCACGCAGAAGATTCAGTTTTTCACCAGTCTGAGTAGCTGCAGTGGACAGCGTACGATCTTATACCGGGATTTCTTTATTTTCTAATCGTTCTAAGATGATCATCTAGTTCCTTTGTTTCCTTTACTGAATTATTTTTGTTTTCAAAATAATGTAGTATTTTTATGTATCAATACGTAAACTCTCTTGAGTGTTTAATTTTGAAAATTAACGTCATATGGTTTTCTGTTGCCCTGTGAGCTATGGGCGATTTGGACAGCGGGTCAGTTATTATTTATAGGGATGTCATATCAAGTTATTAATGACTTAGTACAGACATCAGATTATATTGGCCAATATAATCTGATGTCTGTACTAAGTCATTAATAACCTGATATGATGAGCCCCGACAGACGTCCAGCCACGTTTTCGATACTTATAGGGATGTGTGTGTGTGTGTGTGTATCCATCGTTCATAGTCATTTTAGATTAGTTTTGTGGCTGCTGCTTGTATTTCGTGTGGCTAGTTTAACTCGGCAGACAGTTGGAAAATGCCAATCAACTATTAGCTATAGCAAGGCCAATGCGTTCCACGTCCCTGTTTTGATAGTGATCCTGCTAATATGAGTTAAAATGGTATAGCAAATGTCAAGCTTGATCTAAGCGAGATGATTGCCTCGTTATAGCGTTATTGAAACCTATTTCTTATGCGTATGGGGGGTCCTTGTACATAATTATATGCATATATATAAGGAAGTTTTTATGAAAGTCTTCTGGGCTTTTTATTTATTTAACCCCAAGCTTTCGAGCTATTAAGCACAGCCCGTCTTTAGGGGAACCAAGGAGCTTTAATATTGAATCTCCTTGAGGGGAAGAGAACTTCAAATTCTATCAGCAGAACCAAGCTGCAAAGTTTATAAACACTGTATCCTAGCTACCAATAACGCAAAAAATAATGAAATATATCGCAAAACAATGAAATTCAGAGAGTAAAAACGAAGAAAGTTCATTTCTAGTGAGATTATAGAACACGGCAGTAAGCTTCAGAAAATTAGACATGTCTATTGAATGAATTTGGATTGCATTGTGGATGGAATGGTTCTAAAAATCTTCTCGATTTTGAATTTGATTCGCTACATAATAATTTGGAGACTCGATTGCCATTTCGTGGTTATGCGATTTTTACATGATTATTAACTTCAAGAAATACATATATATATATATATTTATTCTCAGTTTCTAATAGGGTTTGCTTTTTTGCTTGACTGTGAAGTTTCATTTTTACAAGTGAAGTTTTGAATACTAGCTGCCATACCCTTGAGATAACTAAATGCTATCATGATCTGGAGAAGAACTGTATGGCAGAGTTTAGTTCGAACGAGATACAGTAAACATTTAGGATGACAGAGGCTCGTGTAATTTTTGTGGAACCCACTACTTGCACCCCGTGGGTGGCGGTCTAGTTAGATTCGCTCTAGCCATAGTGGGTAAATCCGGCCATGGGGACCCCATTAATGTTCTACCGTTAGTTAGGCTGTGAGTGCGAGCGCTTTGTCTCCTTTAGTTTCTTCACTGTTACCAGTTTCAGATGGTCTCTTTTTTTCATTCTCTCGTGTACGTTGTTCGTCATTGTATGAGTCTTTCCTGCCTCCTTCCTTAGTTTTTTCCTGCCTCTTTCCCTAGTTTTTCTTTCCCCATTTTCTTTGCTACTTTTCCCCATTGTCTTTGTTACTTTTTCCCCATTGTCTTTGCTACTTTTTCCCCATTGTCTTTGCTACCTTTCCCCATTTTCTTTGCTACCTTTCCCCATTTTCTTTGCTACCTTTCCCCATTTTCTTTGCTACTTTTCCCTATTTCTGCGAACTCCAGAAATATTAGCCCAGCCAAATTGTGATGCCTTGTCACATTTGGGCGGGAAATTCCCTACTTTCTCGTTGGTGCATGGACCTGCAGCCCTAACTAATTCTGAACGGCCATTATTTGGAAGGCCAAGTGAGAAGTACCGAGGTTCACTTTGTCCTAGGTCACCTAATTTGAGTCTTCTGCTAGCATCTGAAGAGTTCGATGGGCGCAGGACGTCGAACAGGCTTGCTGACAGAAGCTTCAGTTGTTTTCTTGCGCGCCTATCTGAACTGGAGGATACGGATCGATTGTCATTATTATCTCGCCATTTATGTAGGCTTGAGAAAAATTGATCACGTCGTGTATAGACGTTTCGGTCTACTGAGTCTATCTACGGAGATTTTGCCCCTTTAATTGGGACACGTTAATGTGTTAGTCCTTACATACAGCGACTTTATGAAGGGCATGAAATTATAGGTGCGTGGTTATTGTTGTTCTTTTGCTTAATTCTTTTGTTATTCTATGAATAAACTGTTGTTAAGTAAAATCTGTGTCCTCTCTGTAGCCCGCTTGGCAGTGCATGGACAGGGAAAAAGACAGAATAGTGTTTATTGCGCCTGCCCCCCCCCCCCGTAACATAATGACTGCATTTTTGAAGGAGGCCAATCAGAAACGTTAAATTATCTCGAGAAAAAAGGCGAATCAAACACTCCAATGGACATTTTTTCAGCTACCGTAGCGCATTGAGAGCTCGCAGACCGCGTCCAGTTGCATGAAATATTTGTTTAACTATAGTCAATTGGGACATGCATGGAACCAGACTCTGCATAGTAGTCTATTCGCAAAAAATATACATCCCATTGTCCTGATCCCAACAGTACTGGGTCCTCCTCTATAAAGACAGGCTTTCCATTAAGTTATCTCCCCACAAACCCTCTGTGGATGGAGTTGTATTTGGAACAACACGAAAAAATTCAATGAAAAGAATTGAGAGGAAAATGAAATTATTTTGGACTGTTACACCCACAGACGACTGGCTTCTATAAATATTATAAGTAATTAATTAGCTGTATGAATATTAAATCATTAGTGGCAAAAACTTGATGTTCTATGGGGCAGGATGCTTAACTAGACTCGCATTTCCCCGAGTGAAGATGGGATTTTTCATCCTGAAACGTTAAGTTTTAATATCGTCGACTCATATTTAATATTAGAATTTTTTTGCCTTGTGTAGGAATATCCTATCTCGACGTCATGACTCCTCTGCCACGTAATACAAGTTCGCTCAGTGCGCTACTACTGGTAGGGAAATCAGGCGATAGACGAAAAGAGAAGAAGACAAAAGGAAGAAACTATCGTGCGGAGCACTCTTCCCGTGACCGTCCATACGGGAGCAGGTAGGGGCCCCGTGGCATGATTCGCTTACCACCATTTGAAGGCGTACCGCGCGGAGCAGAAGGGAAAGCATGGAGAACCTACCTAGCCATACAAACTAACCTCGTCAGGAGCTGCGGCCAGCTGCAACATCCCCTGCAGAAAAGGCATCGGGTCAGCGCCTGGGTGAGTGATGCCCATATATATTTTAGCAGGGAAAGGACCCATTAGAGTATACCCCTGAGGGCTCGATTTTCAAAAGGTTTGAGAAAACCTCACTCAGGAATTAACCCACACTCTCTTGGAGGTCAGTGCTGTCCATTTAGCCGTCATTGGAGGAACCCATTCAGTACAGCACTGGGTCTAAAACCAGCACGTTTTTCCGTGTAACGAAGGGGAATGTCTGCAGCATTAGCGTGATCGTGCAAAGAAAAAAACTGCATGCTAATGTACGGTAGGTATTTCCCGCCGGTACACGGGAACGCGTGCTGCTTTCGCGACAGAACTTTTTTCTTAGTGCTCCTGACGGGCTATCGTATGTTGGTAAGAAACATCTAAATCATCGTACATTGAAAAACAAGAGGATAAAAACAACTCGGAAAGATATTATTGCTTTATTACTAAAATTTAAATATCAACATTATCTTCAGATATACCAGCAGAAGGGGTCGTTCAAAAATTAGCTGTGTGAACGAGACAGGCGAAAATTCAGTAAAACTTCGTCATGTTGCTGGCCATGCGAGCCATGAGACCGTGTCTACCAAATGCTATGCTCAGCGGGGCTGCATGGATTGCGCAATAAGTATTGTTTGTTTTTTATTGGAACACAGCAGATGTGCATTTAACGGATACTGTGATAAATAAGATCATAAACAATTATAACGTAACGGTATCAGTTTTCACCAGCAAGTTGCATACAAGTAATTGATGAAATACTGGTAGGAGTAGTTCATGATTACAAGCTGTAGCCAATCGTCTGTCAGGAATAACTCATGTATTGGTTAGATTATTTTATAATTGGACGCCGTAGTCCATCATTTTTGAGTCATAATTAGTGCATTGGAGAGACTAATTCATTAATTTAACTATCCGTCTCTCAGTCTCGCATCCGTAAAGTGAAAAATAAGTAAGATCGGTTTGTAGAAAACCATAGTGGACTGATGAAGTAAACCTAGAAGATTGGAAGCGATGGCAGCCTCAACAGACCATTGCTTAGTAGTCTATTATCGCATTGTATGTCTCAACAGAAGATACGAGACGCATTAGGTCACTTGCATGTAATAGTACCGATTTTTTATTTAATTTCCAGTTTAACCATCATGCTCGTATCTCGAGCGATTCAACAGTGAACTCATTTTTTAGTTCTTTTATTTCTCGTAATGGACGTTAGAGTCCAGGAATTGATTTATCTAGATATCAAGAGTTCTTCAACTCTACGAATGTAGCAGTCAATTTCAGTCAAAAACTGAATAGTGCTCTAGTAGATCCGTAGCTCCCAACCAGGTGAGAAAGAAATGACTGCCGCTTTTAATCCACTAAATACTCAAACTGCCCAAATTAGCATTATAAAGAGTTTCTACCCTTAATATCAAATCGGTTGATATAATTAGTCATAGCTGGGAAATGTGTTATTACTTAGTGATGCTACATTCACAGATAACTATAGACATCACCATCACCATAGGCGGCTGGAGTACAGATTCTAGCTTTACTGAAAAACATAGAAATGTACGGTTGAGAAACTGTTAGGGGGTTCAGAAAAAAAACATGCCCATGGCATCACTATGGGAACGATAATTTGACAAGTGCTGGAAATCTCATTGATAACGGTAGAAAGGAAAGGGATTCGCATACAGGATACTACAATTGCAATTATAGTCTCCTAACTGTTCACACATTCATGTGTGGGTAGGTAGAGAGGTCAAATGGTGTTATCGATAGTATGAACATATTGAACCATTCTTTAATTATTAGTACAAATAAATACTTGTAAGTACTTATTGATACTAATAAATATTTACTGGTACAGTGCTTGTTGATACTTTTATATATATATACAATACAGGTACCTAAACATGCACATGAGCTCTTTTTAGTGATTAGGTTTGTCATGCTTGACTCAATATATTTGTTACAGACAAGTAGTTAGAAAAGCTAGCGTAAAGTAGTACTGGGTTTTAGTATGATATGCATTGCAACCATGAATGAACCAAATCGCCTTCACTGACTGAATTCAGGAATATATAAGCATAAAAGATACATACAAAATACGCTTATAAGAGTAACTGGTCTAAGTACAAAATGGCTGGACTCTGTTACTGCTGTAAGGGATGGGTTGATTTAAGAACAAAATTTTATCTTGGTCATGTCCAAACTATAACCCTGTCTGCACCAAGCTGCGCTACCTAGCTACAAAGGCCATTAATTAATTGATTATTTAATTCACCTATTAATTTATTTTTCCCACAGTAGAAGCTACTTGGCTTTAAACAGTGTCTCTCAATTCAGTATTAACTAATTACATGTAGAAAAGCATCACAAATTGTAGTTTTCTGTAGGTAAGAGGCAAAAATTATCAAAGGGAATATCAGTAGAAATTTCAAGGGATTTTTTTCCGGAGATGTACAATAGGACAGAGAACTTTTACTGTAAAATAAGGCAGCCTGGTATAAATAGAGTTAGCCCTTCCTATCCAAGGTAGCGGTGACTCAAGGACAAGCAGAAAGAGAGAAATGGAACTTGCTGAATGTCAAGCAAAACTATGAACTTGCAACCAGTAAACAGCAAATTTTGGCTAGTTTTGAACAAAACTGACGTAGAAATTGGAAGTGACTGACATACTTTAATATAAAAATTTACTACATTATCAGTGAAATAAACAAATAGACACATCGAGTTAATTCCTGATGTCACATTAAAACCACAAGAGCAGGCTAAAACGTAAATGATATATATAGGAACTAACAATTTTTTAAAAGAAATCTGTTCGAAATGGCTTGAAGCAACCACTTATATGTGAACAATACGCTTCAATGCGCACAGAGAACTATATAATCCCCTAGTTAATGCAGTCATATAATTCAACAAAGACCGTGTAAGTATTGAGGGATAAACGGTCTAGCGTAGCACGAAATAGCAATTACTTGCTCCCCACAATCAAGTGTTTCAGGTTAAATATTTATTCATAATTGGTTACATTAGCTAGAGAGTTCTCTGTGAGTATAACAATCTGAAAGATGGAAGAGAATAAGAGAAAATGAGAAATAAGTATCCTAAAGCACCGTTAGTTCAATAATGCCCCTGATAATAAATCATAACACGACTTCATTGAGATCGAATGCCCGGGTGAACAAGTAATAAATTATCACACTGCAGAGACGTATTTTAAAATTTTATGGAACGATATGCAAAAAAACTACAAATCACGCAAAAGAAGTTATGATTACAACATACGGTATATTATGGACTCGAATTCATGAGCGAAAGTAGTAAATCATCGCAAAGAAATGAAAATTAGGAAATACTTCTAAGTAAGAACAAACAATTACCAGTCATGAGAAGAATAAAAAGAACAAGATGTGTGTGACTACAAACACAAAACAAAGCATAAAGAAATTAGGAAATTCTGCGATTGTCGTCGAAAGATTGCAAATAAGTTGCATGGAATACCAAGCATCAATTTTAATTACTGACTGGAAGTTACATAGAGGAATAAAGTTTTGCCACAGAGTAGAACAAACCAAGGCGAAACTTCAGAGGAAAGCTGTCTATGTAAAATAAAAATTACTTTATGGTAACTTCATAGATAACTATTTTATGGTAACTCCCTCTGACAAAAACACCCTGGTAACTCCCAAAGAGATAAAGTTTATGGTAACTCCAGCAGATTAGAAATCTTCTGCTCTTATAAGACAATAAATGAGTTTCGTTTAGAGAGCATGCACGTATAAGCTTACAATAATAACATTAGGGTTATGCATATAAAGGTAAAGTGCAGATATGATTATATAAAAGTGCGTTACATCAAACTAACGACGCTGTAACTGACGAGCGTTAGTTTGATGTACTTAGTTACTATTAAGGCACTGAGGTGAATGTCAGTTGGATAGTTCTGGGACCTTACTATAGGTAGGCAGAACTGATATTGAGCTTTTATTTTTTTTTTTTCGCGTTAAGTATGTTGCTGTAATCGAAAGCCCACCCACACAATTAGCAAAAATTAGTGTTGTTGTTATTATAAAGAAACTTCATCACTGCTGAACCCAAAACAAAATATCCTGAGCGCAATTCTGTGGTCTAAAAATTGGTATGGGGTATGTCAGAGAATCTTGGCGATGCATGGAGGTCGGTTAGCAGGGCAGCGGAGTTGGACGGACCAAGTCCGATTTTGACTCTATAACCCTGTAGGTTTGCGTGCACGGATAATTAAACATCTTTGTTGAACGTCAGTAAATGTTTTTGTAAGTAAATTAGCACCGAGGAGTTCATGCAGTGATATATACAGTACACTGATTTGATGTACGACGCTTTCAGGTGGAGGATTGCCATTAAACTTTACGGTTTTTAATTATCAATGCACAGAGTTGTAGAGAAAGTAATACCACTGAATAAACTGACTACACAAAATGCCGCTAACGTTACAAAATGGTCCCCTATAAATAATAAGGAGATCGTCGCGATTTATATTTATTACTTTAAAAGGCAGTAACTAAACTCTGCCAGGCAAGGTAGTTTCACGACTCCATAATGACTAGACAAAAACAACTATACCCAAACATGTCTTTACCACAGAGCATGACTAAGAGTTGTAATTATATAGGAGAAGGCACATTATGTTGTCTGAGCAGATGTAACTGTAAATTGTTTTATGAGAAGAACTGTTATAAAAGCAATTGTTACTTCATCTACTACCAGAGCAATTTTAATTCCACCTTGCAATATAAAATGGTAGATTTAATTACCACCAGACTAGAAGCAATGATAAACATTAATCAAATCAAGAGGTGTAATTATGTTGGTTGCTACCGAAATTAAGTTCACTATTAAATGGCTTTATTATTATTATTATTATTATTATTATTATCTTCAGGATTTTCCCGCCATATTCGATACAAGGACGATATAACAGCGATCTATTCATTCGCCATTGATGGCGTTATTATTCAAGGAATAGTCAAAATATTATTAACTGGCTTTAATGAGAGCAAAATGAACAGGCTAAACAAGAATCAGTTTTTGTTAATTTTAGCTGCAAACGATACATTTGCGTATCCTTAGAGCAAAAGGTACAAGTAGCTGTTCGTCCAACCAAATGCAAATTAAAAAAAACACATGAAACTGTGAGAAAATCCATAATTAGTTCGGGAAGTAGTTGCAAGCATAGCACACGCATGACGGATTCAGCAATTTTTCTAGCAATATCAGTTGTTTTCATTTGCAAATAACCATTATTCGAGTGGACTTTATTAACAAAGCTTGATGCTGATAGATGTATAGTCTATTGGCGGACTTGCATTAACAATTTATACGTAGATTCACCCTGTTTGAACAGAAGCTGTTACGAGTGACATTAATTCTTTAGCGGTTTCTTGAGCTTCGCAAAAAACAACATGAAACTTAAGGCACTGGATATAAATAATTATATATGCGCACATTTTTGCTGTTTATAAAAGGGTGTATATGCAGATACATAGAGATTTGTTGGTCATGGAAAGGTGTATATTGATATACCTACAGATAGACTTGTCATTAGACTTATAGGACTGGGTAAGTATACATATACTACAGTATCTTGTCAAACTCCAATGCTGTAGAATATAGTGACGATTTTGAAAAAAATGGATTAACATGATCAAATCTCCGGTGTAAAGTGAAAAAGTCATTGTGTTCTCTTGTAAACGCTCACCGGCTGCATTCACCATCTATGACCAATGTTACATGTGTCAGTACGTATGGTCTGTAAATGTTCACAAGTACCACTATCGCCTTTGCACGAGACTATATATAAGCCAGCACTTATATACTAATGATTAATGGCAATTACAATAGAGTACGTAGGGCGAATGTAATAACATCATATTGAAAGTTAATGCTAGAGCTCAAAATAACTAATAGAAACTTAACTGACTTATATATTACCCATTACAATAGCTTCTAAAAGAAATTGCTACAGCTAACGTTACTTATCTTAAGAATATTACAAAATAGGCATGTTAAATGGTGCCTTCTTAATATGTAAAGTATAACGGTTACAAGAAAATTGGGTAGTAGGTAACAATATTTTCGACAAATTATTGACGTAACAACATTGTTTTATTATTATTAATATTTTTCGCAAGGAAACTGAACATTCATTCAAAACTTAATGTTGGTATAAATGAGCTCTAGATCATTTCCCAACATTTATAATGAAACAGAACATTCATTCAAGATAGCAGATTTTAAAAATGTACTAGAACCTTTATCAACACTTTAACTATTTGAATGATGATGTCTTCATCATTTATTGGTGCACTACATGTACATTATGTTACAAGAAAAGAGTGCTGATGAAGTTCTTACGGTGGATGAAATTAAACCTGTTGATGTGCTACGCGTCATTTCATTCTCAGGCAAGGAAAAAAAGTTTTACCCTACAATAAACTGAACAAGTGAATAGTTTAACACTATTTGAAACAGGCTGAGTAAACTGCGATGTAAGAGTTCTTGGTCTCATAGTATTGATATACAGGGGGAAAAAGCTGTAGTAAGGTAAAAAATAACCTGCTTGTAATTGGGTTAAGCCTCCCCGGGCGCGCAGCCGATGATTTAAAGCAGAAGATGATAGGGTATATATGGTAGGTTAACGAACGTGAAACCCATGAACGGAGGTGTTACCACCCAGAATAAGCACGCCTGGAAGCAAGTGGGCGTTGAACTCAGTATGCATCAGTCTAGGTAGGTAAAGTACATTGTCGATACATCGACCCCTATTACGTCACGCTTCGGGTAGAACGACGCTTCAAAGGTCAACTACACTTTTCTCAGTAAGCCGGTTAATAGGACACGTTTAAAAGCTGGCTTTTGAAAGTTGAGGCAATGCTGGCAGTGAGCTATCGGCAAAGAACATATATTCTAGGCAGACGTCTAGCCATCCACGGACAAATTTTCCGATGATTATTATTGTTATAATCATCATTGTTCACTGTGGCGGGCAAGCCACTACAACGCTTATCGCAGAGAAGAAGAAAAGTTATTATCATATATTGATGGTTTTCTAGCCGGAAGAAGAAAGAAGGGACACGTAGTGCGTCACAGTTCATTTACAGAAGATAGTTGTGTCAAATTTCGGTGAATGCGCTTCGCTCCTAAATTTTCAGGTTTGTGACGTCAAAATTACGTCATCCCACTGTGGAAATATCAAAGATTCCTCGCTGTAACAGTGGCGTGACGCAATTGTGACATCACAAACCTGAAGATTTAGGGGCGTAGCGCATACACTCAAGTTTGACACAACTATCTTCTGTAAATGAACTGTGTAGTGCATCGATAGAAAAATAGCACCAATGCTCGGTAAGGTCCCATTGTGCAACAGGTAGCATCACTGATACGTATGATACTACTTAACCATAAATTTTTAAGCGTAACTACAGGCATGATGTTAGTTTTTGCACGAGAATTCTTGTGAAGAAAAGACAGGAGTGAAGAAAACTGGGGCATCGTTGAGATTAGATTAGTCATAGGGTTTGCTAGCGCAGGGATTCTAAGCCGCATCGCGCCGAAGGTCAAATATTTTATCTCATCATTTCTGCCGGAAGGTCGTGAGTGACGGCGAACTCACGTGAGTTCTGTGTCTCAAGTTTATAAAGCACGCTCATGTCTAGCCCCACACGGGTCGGCTGAGCGAATTCGCTTAAACGGACGGCACCAGGCAAGAAACGAAAAACGAAAAGAGAAGACGGAAGAAAGAAACGCCCATGCGGCTGGCATCTTCCGTAGCCCTCGGCAGGAGCGAAGGTAGGAGTCCCGAGGGGAAATGTCGGCCACCTCGATCGACGTCCCACCTCGTCGAACTGAAGGGGAATTATTGAGAGTCTACCTAACTTTATAAAAGTAACCTCGTCAGCAGGAACTACAGCAAGCTGCAACATCTCCTGCGGAAAAGCACTTGGGACCTTTGTGTGGGGATATCGTTGAAGTTCATATTTTCGCCGTCATTTCTTGAAGGAAAGGCCACGAGTGTAGTAGAAAAATATCTAGAAGAAGGTTGGAGTTAGGAGATATTTGAGGCGGTGCCTTAAAGTGCGGATATTGCAACTGTGAGCTGGTATCGATACAAAACATTTAGTGACTGAGAAAAATTAAATGAGCTTATGATTACCCTCACAGCATTGTCGGCCGCCGCAGAATCTGACTTGCGATGATAGAGTCTGGGGTGTCCAAAAATTGTGCTAGGGATATGACTTAACTATACGAGATAGCACGTCCAGCTGGTTAACAACGAAATAAATGTACGGCCATTGGTTACATATATTAAATTGAAGAACAACTCCATTCCTGATGACAATGGTATTATACTACTTGTTATACACTGCAATAGAGTTTGGGCACGGGAATAGTTTACGCAGTATGTAATGCACTACATACGAAGTTGGGTAAAAGGTCAGCTAGCTCAATTGAAACACCGTATGTGCATGATAGGAATGCCATTGTAAATAAATTCGTTTAGTTGATATGTAGATATGAATTCCGTATAGATAACGCGTTGCATAAAGGGTTGTAGCACACTAAGTGCATTTAAGCGAGATGTATACATAACTGAACAATGGTGCCATAGCTGTTATGTTGCAGTACTATAGCGTACTAAATTCGTAAAATCAGTACTTGTACATGAATTTCATGGGTGTTCTGTTGCTACAGAGTGCAGTTACGATGGTGTAGTAGGTTCATATAACTGGTTTGCAACTGAAGAATTTTACGGATGGCAGACTTAACATTATGTGGCTAAATTTCCTAAGTGCGCAATATTTTCGCAAGCGAAGACATGCTCTAAAGCTACTGACTTAGTATTAACTGTGTTTACTGCAGCAAGGCTGGATCAGCTCCAAAAAAGAAGAAGGCAGAACATGATTATAGTCCTATAAACTTAACTAACCATATTAAGTCCTTCCCTAGATATACAAAAACTTAACATTGTCTTCTTCAAAAGACGGAACTAATATATAGGGAGCAATATATACAAGAATCCTAAACAAGCTGCTACAAGTTTTTTCTCTTCCTCTCTTCCAAGAAAAAACTACACACTCCACATTATCCTCATATATTCAGGTAAACATGCCCAGAGACACAATCATAATCGTTGGTTTCTCTACTTGGATCGAGATTTTGGCGTTAATACCAAAACGACAACCCCTGAAATTGTTGATAGCTGAATTGTTTGTCTCCTTTCGAGGTATATATTTTTAGATTAATCCAGTTTTAGAATTTTTTTTTTTTTTTTTGAGATGCATCATTGCTTCATGATGTTTTAGTATTGGAAGAAAGTGGTTTTCGGTATGTCGTCAAATATATGTAAAAAAACAGTATATAAGCTGGAGATGTTCAAGTTTCCAATAATGTCACTTTGGGAAATTATGAGAAAAAGTAAACAAGACACGCACAGGCAGTTACAGTAGAACTACTTTAGTAACCGCTAGTCCTAAAGCGTATTTTGTACATAGTTAGACACTTGGCAGCTGCGCCAGTCTACGACTGTCTGCACGTAGATTTCGCAATACTAAAAACATTACAATTTCACTGGGTTTTTCTCTGTAAATGTAAAAATGTCTAATGAAATGCGCAATGTCCACGAAAATGATTGGCGATTTCCAATATTTTTCATTCAGGGAAATGGCAGGAAGTATCTCTCCTATCATATTTGTAGTACCTGTAAAAGTACCTATGCCAGTTGTAGTATCGTATTGTACCTGGTATGGAGTATCTCTTTTGTCATAAATGTAACTAGATGCAAAGCAGCTTGTGTTTAATTTCTTTGCCACTAAATTCTCGATGTTCTACAAGCTTATTCATCAGAATCTCACATAGTAAACGCAAAGTAACTCATGACTTCAACATCTGGTATGAAGGTTCTAAGTACATGCAGCTTCGACCACCCATAATGCTGTTTTCCTAGTTAACGCTCTCTTCCATTCAACATTCCCTACGACTAACAATCCTAACTTGAGCATGTTCACAAGACAGTACATCATTTGCTAATATCTTTTTATAAAACATTGTCGTCAAGACTCATTGTGTCATGTGCACCGACTACACGACAGTCTTATTGACCAGTAAAATATCGTATCATTACTGACGAAAGCGAGGGAATATCTACATAATATTACAACTAAACTTTGCGCAACAGTGCGCGGAAATTTTGCTTGCCTAATTGCCTTCAATCAGCCAAGTGAAATGCTAAATTTACGCCAGCACCACACAGCCAGGGCTCGCTTGTATGAGCCAATTTTCAAATTAGTCCTTACTCTCGGGGTGTATTACATAGCCAACATGCCAAATAGTTTCTTCAAACAGGCTGGCTGAGTTAAACGAATCATGATTAGAAGGTTTAAGCAAACAACTTCATTACACTCGTAAAATTGCAGTACTGACATTTAGTATAAGAGTTTGTAGAGCAAAGGTTATGTCGCCTTGACCGCATTAACCTACCTACCATGAAACCCACAAGCACTGGTTCGTGCTGCAGATAAATAACTTTTATTGCCCATGGAGTGTACGGCTGTAGTCGACCAGATTATCTGAACTATGGCGACATATTTGGAAGACCCTTATGACAATTGCGCCCCTCGGGCGTAGGGTCAGTACCGCATTCCAGTAGGCTATCAACGACAGAAATGCTGACGCTGCATAGCCGAACACCAAAACTCTCCTCCCTAGCATGGGAATAGAAGGTGCGACCTCATGTCAGCGAGCGAGGCAACGCCGCTCATCACTAAGCCACCGGAGGAAAAGCAACTGCTCCAGTTTTCTAGGGTCTTTCTTGGAAAGAACAAGAGATGGCAGTGTCCTATACAAGATTAAGCCGATTCAGTTTCATTTGGACATATCGACAACGTTCTTTACTCGCATCGCTGGAAAAAGTGTTCAAGCCAATGGTACATAGACGTGTACGAAGCATAAATGATGAATTGCACACTGCAATGCTTTCGCATCTCTGTAAGTTAAGGCACGAAATGAGGTATTAGATTCAGCTTTTTTTTTTTTAAATTCACAGGACTCTAAAAGGAAGCGATAAATTATGAACCTATTTAAATTTAAAGAAAATCCGTCCATTCGTGTAGTTAGGGCAATATTCTTGTTTGCCGATTTAATTCATTCCTACGCATAAAACTATTACAAAAACATTATGGTAGTGCAATGAATAATGAACCTATGTAAAGAAAGGGATTATTATTATATTCGTATTGTCCTGCTAGTAAAAAAAAAAGGAAAGGAGAAACGGTTCGCACATCCTCTCATTATAAATAACGTCGTAGACAGTTGTATTTTGCCAGTAAAAAGAATTGGAGTTTCTCTTTATTCTCAGCAGCTCTTGTCCGAATTAATGATCACAAATTTATAAATTAATAATAATGAAAGTAGCAGATCACGAGTTGTTCATTTTGCTGTAATTGAAGTTTTTTTTATAATTTTACGAAGAGTGCCATCATAAAAAAACTTTGAACTGCCATCATGCCAAGGCTATTTGCAACACACCGTGCAGGTCGGTAGCATAGATACGGTAGCATGAACGGAGTGTATGCTGAACATACGCTCATCAAGTTGAGCGCACAACTGCAAAGCTTATCCTGGGTTTTAGTTGCTCAGTTAGAATGAGAGGAACTTACTCTAAGCAAAGTCAACTACAGTAAAACATAGTTTATGAATGATACAGTGTTTATTGAGTTAACAAATGAGGTGAAAAGCTAAGTAATGTTGGTGAAAAAAAAAAAGAATGAATGGTTACGCAGCAACATGAAAGTACAAAAAAGATAAAACCTACATACAAGTCATTCATAACATATACAAAGTGATAACAAAGTCTCAAAACTAGTTTTTTCTTCTGCGGGATGAGATGAAATAGGGTTCGTTTTACAATCAGAAACATCAATATTTTGCAAGATGAGATGAAATAAGTTGCGTTTTAACATACTGTGGGAACGACTTTAACACTGTGCAGTATGAGATTAAGCAGGTCATCGTTTTACCATAAAAATAAACAACTTTACGCTATACGCATAACGAGAAGAAACAAGTTTCGTTCCAACGTAAAACAACGTTAACGTTAGCAAGATGACATAAAGTAAGCTCCAAGTTATTCCATTAAAACAACTTCAGCGCAGTGTAGATGGTTTAAATTAGGCTTCGCTCAATCAAGAAAAACAACTACAATGTTTTACAAGATGACGTGAAACTAGTTTCGCTCTACCTTAAAACATAGTTTAAAAGTTGGACAAAATGATAACAGAAGGTTTCGTTCTATGTCCAGAACATTTCATTGCTATGCAAATGGGGTAGTTAATTAACCTAAAAACAATTTTGATGTTGTTACCAAGGCCCGCAGGATTACATGGGTAGAGACTAGGGTACTTGGAATCACCCATTTCAGAGATTGGCACCTTGATATTGCATGAAATTAAAAAAAAAAAGTTATTGCTCACATACACTAAGAGTGGGCATGTAAATTTCACTGACTTTTGAAGAATTAAAAGTCCTACTTATAAATTTTCAGTGGACAACTTGACGATGACTGTGACCTAGAGAATTCATTGGAGTAATTGATAGCATTGTTATGAAAGCTACTGTACTTGTGACATCAGCCCTCCAAAAGAACTGTTCATACGGCATAACCGTATGATTAATTTTTCATATTAGCTTACCGCCTCGATGACGCGATTGTCATTTGATAAGTAAAAGATTTAAATACAAAATTAATTTAATAATTGTCATTAAGTAAGAAAACAGTGGAAATGAAATTTCTATAAACTGTGTTTGGGAGGGCTAGTCAAGTTTACTTCATATGTTTACTTCGTAGCAAGCGTTTCATATTCACCACGTGATTATATCAAAATAGGCTAGTTGAAGAAATTAGAGTTCAGGTGAATGATACAAGAAGGCAGAAAATGGTAGTCAACTATCATCCTTTCGGAGTCAAGGAATGGTAAGCAAACCTACGTTAATGGCCTCGAGCAATACCTTGATCATTCAAAGTAGTTGGATGAAAGTGCGTTATTGCTCGCGGTTCATTTTATTACATAATTTCCAAGGGTGGCGCGTTTCTTTTTCGCTCTGTTTAGTAGGATTTTCGGCACAGCCGTTGAGAAAGAACGTATTATGCATCATGACCACACTACTCGTCAGAAGCCATTCGACACAATCTACACATTCTTTTTTGTCAAAATCCATTGTCAGTACTGATCCAACAAGCTCGGATCTATCTTTCTACAAAAAGATATGGACTACCAAAAAGGTTTTTCCTTTCTCTCAAGGAATAAAATCCACAAACTTTCTAGTACTTCCTATAAAAATTAATCTAATCGAGAACATTAGGAATCCTTACAAATCTTTCTCCTCTTTTTCAGAGAAAACCCCGGATTTTAAACAGCAATGTAGACAACCTAACCAACAGCTTTTCCCTTATCTCTTAAAGAAAAACAAGGCTTTGCTGAAATATTCTTTATCGTTGAAACGCTTCATCCTCCAGGAACATGCTACTCCTTGTAGAAAATTAAATATTCCTAAAAAATCGTTCACCTGTTGAGAAAAAATTATTCGTTTTGGAAAGAGTTTGGAGTCCCTATAGCTGTAACCGTATGCCTCAATAAAAGTTCATCTACATTTGATAGGGTTGAAGTCCCTAAAAATTCATCCTTCTACTTTCCTAGTAACAATTCATTTTCTTGATAAGTTTTGACTCCCTAAAAATCTTCCCTCTCCATGGATAAAACAGACCCCGGTTCAACTTCAGACCCCGGTTCAACTTCAATTAAAAAAAAGAAAAGAATTAACGTTGGTCCTGTATGGCCGGGTAACTGGCGGCCGGTAGAGCTGTAGGTGTAGGAGCAGGAAGAGCGGCTGTAGCAGATGTAACAGCAGCACTAACTGTTACAGCTGATGACGGTCCTATGCTTTGATACATGTTCGGCATCACAGTTGTAGCGGCTCCAGCTGTCGCGTTCGTCAAAGGAGATCCTGCAGGTACATATAATTGCATTAATTCCGGCGGGAATCCTGCGGAATAGTATAAAAACGTGAATTTATAAAGAATAATACACACATCTCTTTTTATTTTATCACAAGGGTAAATGATTGAATGAATGCCAGCTCGAATTCAGACCCGCCATTTATCGTCAATATATCTAATATCTTGCCTAGTATTTTGGGCATTTAAAATAAGCTTTCTTTCAAGGTTTATTGACGGCGTCTTAGAATTGCTCAAAAATTACTTCACAAAAACTGGATACCCATCATTTTTAGTTCAAAATGTATTTCGCTAAATATTGGAAAAGTTGCCACGCTGTTCCTAAAGTGTCGACTATCTTACAGAAATAGTAATAATTAAGTGCTCATGGAAGCATTGCATGAATCTCATTGGAACATTCCATGGAATATATTTCCATAATCATACGTAGATTAGCTACGAGTGCGAGTACCAACTGAAAATGATGTTGTTAATCAGTGGAATTTCCCCTAGCTGTCTCCTATCATGTTTTATAGAATGAATATTCGGAGTCCATGCAAGAACCAGTCCTAGAGACACGCCGAATATAATGACAAACAGTTGCCACGTGATAATCTAGAAACCAATAGGAAAACTTGAGGGGAAAAATATTTCGATTGGAAGTATTCACAGTTCAAATCCTGGCACGACTCCAATAGGATATGGTTTCTTTTAGGGAAACGGAACTTTATAATGAACAATGCTGTTCGTGACCCATTGGGTCACTACCAACCAATCCTCAGTAGCCGATTCCATTTTCTTCTGCCCCGCAATTTGAGGACTTGGAAAAGTTGTGTCAGATTTTTAAGTACCAAGAGACAAAGAGACGAAAATTTTTCTAAAAAAAAAATACTGCCGAGCCGTATATAGGATGCAGTGGTCACAGAGCTTTTCGTATTAATGATGAATTGAAATAATAAATTGAAGCATTATAATACCAATACCACCCGCTAGTCAAAAGAACGAGTGTCGTCATCTTTTCGCCCGAACGTCATATTAAATTCTTCTAAACAAAGCCTTGAGATTGCCATTGCCAAGAAACGGTGTAAAAATGTTTACTGTCAGTTCAGTTGGTTCCGCAAGTGCCGTTTGATAACTTTCGGACAAATTATATCTGGAGGGATTAATAACTCAAAATTTTCTGCAATTTTGTGCTACTTAAATGGGCACATCAACACATTTGGACGAAAAGATGACGATACTCATTCTTTTCACTAGCGTGTGGCATCGGCCTTAGTTTGAAACCTCGGACCTCCTTTCAGTTTGTTCCGTGCGTATACTAGCGAGGATTCTGCGCACGATGACAAGCAAACAAGATTATCAGAGTTTTATAAGCATATAGATAAATAAGACAAGCAATGCAGTAAAGCAAAGTGGCGGCAGGAATTTCCACTTTTTTCTGTAACTTGAGTACAACTCTCATATGTGTGTGTCAATCCATTAGTTTGAGAATAATTTCGGAGCATCTACCTAAGCTTTCAGAAGATGATTCGTGCATGAAATGCAAAGCTTGGATGTGATATAGTGTTTACAGCACAGGCAGAGACAAGCACATGGGCACAACTTCTAATCTCCCACGAGGCGGCAGTTACGTCAGCGGTGTCTCATGTTTCACTGAGCCAATAACGTCATAGCAATAGGCATGAGCAGTAGTCTAAATAATTGAAAATTTCAGTGAACTTTGGCGCGGGTGGAGATAGCCACATAGCACAGATATCATCGGTACGGATATGAAATAAACTAGAGAGCACTCGGAGAGCGCATACCTCCACCAAGCAAGGTAACGGTAACGAAAAATTCGAATTGGTGCTGAGACCATGATTATCTTTGTATCAACACCAAAATCTGATCGGTTGTGCCTTTTAATAGCATTAACAGTTTCGCTGATTTGATTGAAGATCCGTTCATATTTTTTTTTTTGAGTTATGCTGCTAGCAAACATACTGATAAACATTAGTCAAACTCACGAACAGATAAACCGATTATCACTAAAATTTAATCATTTATGTCTTTTTTACATCACCAAAAACTCCTGTAAATTTCATAAAGATCCATTCCTAACTTTTTGAGTTATTGTGCTAACAAGCATAAAATTGATATTAGCGACAAGCAAACGAACGAACAGATCATAATAAAAATTTAGTCATTTACTCTTCGTGATATACCTAACAACTTGTGTAAATTTCGTAAAAATCCGTTGATAACTTTTTGAGTTATGGCATGAGGAAAAATTAGGCAAACAAACAAACAAACTGATAACGGATCTCCACCAAAAGTTAATCATTTGTTCCTCCTAACATACTTAACAATCGCTCCATAACTTTTCAGTTAGCTGGGTTACAGATAGACAAACAGAATAATAGACAAGCAGAAAACAAACAGAATAACAGACAAACATACAGAGACACAAAGAGACAGAAAGACAAACAAAAAAACAAAACGAAAACGTAACCGCCTTATGCGGTCATTATATTAATTATGATGCAAGCACAAACCGTTAATGCATCGTGGTGGCGGTGGCGGCAGCAAATTTTCAAAAAAGAAGAAAATAATTATAAATAAAATATACTGAAGAAATGTCCGTTTGCGTTCATTTGTCTGCGGTTGTATTTGGTGTCTCAAAAAACATGTTACATTTTACATTGGCTGCTGTTGCAATATTATTATAGTTAGCAGTATGGAATGGATCTCATTCGAAAGAGCAGATTCGAAAGTTTCGTTTCGGTATATTAAATGCATTCCCAACCCATACAGTACGGCGCACCTAACTTGAAATGTATTGCATGATTTTCCCTCAATATGCAGCTAACTTTGGAGCAAGGAATTTTCACAGTGGAGTCATTTGGAAATCATAAATCCGAAGTCATTGTTCTTCGGTCATATCAGCAAAAATTCGGAATAAGAATAGCAAAACCCACAGTGAAAAGAGGCTACAACAGATGGAAAGGAAAAGGCACTACTCACAATTTGAATGAAGGGAATTCGGGACGTCCAAGAACAGGAAGAGCAGAAGACAACATTGATGCTGTACGTCTCAACATTTTGACTGACCCGAATATTTCCCTTAGAAAACGGTCTGCTGTTACCCACTTAAGCAAAGCAACTTGTCAAGTTGTCAGCGCATTTATCGAATCGAAAAGACCTTCAGCTAAAACCGTATTATTATTATTAAAAAAAATCCATCAAGAGATTTCGGGCATTGATAAAGATCGGCGTCTATTGTTTTGTAACAAGATAAATGATATGATCATAAAAACAAGTTATCTTTAACAAACGTTATTTTCAGCGACGAATGTCACATTTACCTGAAAGGAACGCCAAACAGACAAAATATTCGTTATTGGTCACCAACCAAACCAGTCATGTTCACTAAACAAACCTCTTCACTCTCCCAAAGTAACAGTGTGGTGTGGACTAAGCGGCAACAGGATATATGGCCTAACTTCTTCGACGATGCCAATACCATGGAAGCACAGTCAATAAACAGAGTGACTCATTTGGATATGCTGAAAGATACTTTTCATGGTGACACACATCCTGATGAATGGTTTCAACAAGATGGCTCAATTAACAGCCCATACTGCTGGTGAAGTTATGGCTTGGTTAATCGAAAGATTCCCTCGACGGCTAATTTCCCACCGCTCGGAGTTTCAGTGGCCCCCTAGATCTCCAGATCTCTCTCCCCTTGATTTTTATTTATGTAGATTCGTCAAGGATAGAGTATTTCACTCTCGTCCAGCAAACATTCGTGAACTAAAATGTGTTGTTAAAGACTTAATTGGATCCATCGATGTCAACACACTGCAACGGGCTGTCGCGAATTTTCACCATCGTATCAATAAGTGTATCATGGCTAAAGGGGGGCACTTTGAGGGATAAACTCAACACAGAATGAAAAAAATATAGGATCTAATCTTTTGTTGGATACGTGTTTCATTATCCTAGCTGCAATAGCATTGGAACAGCAGCCAATTGAAAATGTAACTTTTTTTTTAGACACCCGGTATGTACAGTACATTGTACTCGGTATCATAGATACCGTGTGACTTTCCCCGGCTTACCTTGGAGACCGGCCATGGTCATGTACTGGCTGGGGTCCACCATTTGCTGGTAGAAATACTGAGGAGGCAGTTGGGAGGCCGCCGACACTGCAGAGTTGGGGACGGTGAGGCCATAATCGTAGGCTGTCGGGGCCGCGTAACCTGAAAACAAATCAACACTGTAAAATAATTCGCAACCAGCGGCCATGTGGCGGCTGCAAAGAATCAGATACCCCAGTTATCATCCTTCTTCGTGGTTTTTGTTTACAGGAATAACTTTCCTATTTCATTTGCTGATTTTTACGTAATATAAGCATCACGGGCATAGAAAAAAATGAATGCATCCGACCGGTTGATCTTCGATTTCATTTCAAATATAAGAAGAGAAGACTCTATCAATTTCCTGTCGGTAGATAGCTGCAGTTGCCGATATAACATAAAGCGAAAAATATTGGATTAACTGAACTGTATAGGCTACTCGATGAAAGAAGCCTTTTTTCTACTGTGTGCTCCAGTAGAAGAGGAGACTAGAGTGCATTCATTTTCACTACCACACAGGACGATACACGAAATGACAAATGTCACAGGTGTTTTACAGGTAGAATATAAACCACACACTATGATGCTCAATTAGCTTTGTGCACACTTCTTTGTTATTATTATTATATTGTATGTCTGGTTTAGAAGCTTCCCCACTTACAGTGCGCAATGTGATCGAAAGAGAGAAAAAAAGAAGGAACATTAAGTATGCCAAGAGAAACGCAGAACCCATGCACGAGGATGTTCCCACACAGGAACAACGCGCATGGGAACAGCATTTCATAAATGAAGATTAAGAACAGAACAATGCATCATGAACAGCAATATGAAAACTAAAGGAAACGAAGGGGACACGAAAGACAGACGTCTCGAATGCCAAGCTAAGGGCAAAGGTAGTCTATGAGGACCCATGGGGCGCGGCTCCCCATAACACAAGATGGGTAACCCTAATTAGCCTAACCCTACGGCCAATAGCCCATCCTATGTACGTATATGCCTCCTGAGGGCACTTCGTCGTTTACTTATGAATGGTCATCAGCTAGCACGTAGTTTCAGCTACCCTGTGAAACTCTGTAACTAAGATACCCCTAGGAAGTACTCAAGTTGGACGACGTGCAAGAAGTGCAATCATTCAAAAATTGAGCAAGTGGTCGTATTGCGCACGTGGCCCCGGGCACTGCATGTGTGCGACACCGCGGAGTAAGAAAAGGGTGCACGTGCACGTGAAGCTTTTTCTGAAGGTAACGTGAGAAGATTTGAGCCATAATTTGAACCATTGTGCCACTTCGCCGTCCCCTAAAACCAATCAATGAATTTTTTGCGTGATCGCGTGATAAAATGTTGCCCGCCAAGTCAGTTGGCTTCAGCAATTTGCATGGATTTCGTTGTTCAATTTTGGCGAGTGTGATTGATTTTTTTTCAAGTCGGGACGCAAATTGCAGTAACAGTGGATGGGGTTATGATTAAAAATAATTGATGTATAACCAACCGTCAAAAATGAAGGCAAGGAACTTACATTGCCAGTTTTACAATCCTTATATCAACCTTCGCTTTGAGCTGATATCTGTCGTCAACAGAGCGACTACTTCGTGTTTAGTTGTATCCAAGCTATGATCAGATCACAAACTGGACAAACAAATGAAAACAAAAACAAACAGATAAAGAGAGCTAAGACTTTGTCGCAGCGTTGAAGTTACAAGAAAACAATGTCATACTTTTTTCCAAAGTTTTTGTAAAGTGATTACTGATTTGAAATTTCTGTACAGCTTGAATTTATACATGAAACGCGCGCACCTACACACACACACACACTCACCCCCAGGTATGACGGGTTGTGCAGCAGCGGCAGCAGCAGGTACGGGGACTGCAGCAGCGGTGGCGGGGAGGACAGTGCTGTATGCAGCAGTAGGGGCGTACATCATGGCCCCAGCAGCAGCTGCAGCCGAGCTCGCCCTAAAACATACGTGTACTCCATTAGCATAGCCTACGAAAATACGTAGTTATTTATTATATTGTCTATTCATTTACCTGCCTGTTATTTCACTCATTTGCATAAATTAGGTAAACAATGCCACTAAGAAGCTAGCGTGTTACTCGCTTTGAATTATTTGTTCAAGTAAATATTTATTTACGTACTTATCTATTTGTTTATTTATTCCTTCACTTAAAGAAATTAAGTAGACAGAATAAATGTAATAATTCTAATTTTTCAGTTGTTTAACTGGCATTTACACATATATTACGTGGACATAATGCTGGAGATCTGTATATATAGAAGTGAACAAGAATACTGTCAATAATACGCAAAACAAATCATAAGATTTTTAACGGTATATCTCACGCAAACAATGGTCCTGCGTGCGTAGAAGGAGCACATTAATAATGTACGGCAGACCTCATTACCAATTTATGCATCTATACAGTTTCAGTAATTTACAAGAAACTAATTCGCAAGGTTTTAACGACATAGACATGCAAATAGCTCATAGTACACACAATAGCTGCAGTATGCTAGAAGCATACTAAATTACTCTTTGAAAAAGATACAGTATTATTCAGTTAGTAAAAACTGTTGCGTCAGTGAAGCAACTCCTAGCAGCTTTTCTATATCTCGAATACTACCTACAATACGTACTACTGTTCAGTAGCTACTACTGTAGGAATCTATTGAACCAATAAATGAACTGGCTACTGTTTTCGCTCTGAAAACTAAAGAATTAGACAGAATTTGAAGTTGATTGTACACTGTTACTTGTTTTGCGTTAACAATTTGACTTTATGAACTGGTATGATAGTGAACCGTTGTAAAATTTGTAACATCCATTAAAAACAAACTAGCAACCTCATATTTTTTCTATATCCTGAAATTTAACAATTCTTTCTCTTTCCACAAGGCATTTGGAGGCCCAAAGAAGGAAATAACGAAAGTATGTCAAGTAAAGCCAATAACATGTCCCCACAGGATCGTGGCGTATGAGCACCTATATAGATTATATACTAGTATAATCAGTACCGCAGGTGGTGAAAAATATGACCGGAAATTGTAATTAGCAAAGCTGTTATGTATTGCATATAATGGATTTATGTTTAAATGAGATCTATCAATAGAAATTATTCATATTATACAATGGGAAGGAATCGCAAGGCGCACAGTTTTACGTAAAATATATATATGCAAAAAAATCACTTGCTCACTTAGCAGTAAGAAAATATTGATAGTAACAAAATTATCGATATGGAAAGCACATATAATTAATAAAAATACAATGAAAAACTAAAATTATGAATCAAACAAACGAAATAAATCCGAGTATGACTAAGCAGTAGGATTTTGCTAAAAAAACTAAGTTATGTAAATCAGTAAAAAATTAAGCAATGGTAACGTTGTTTCTTGATTCAGTTATTTGATCCCATGAACTTTCCAGCAGCCTTCATGAGTACTCTAGACGTAGCCACGATTATTTCCAATTGATAAGAATATTTCAAATTTTAATAATAGAAAAATGAAACCAATTCGACTGGGGTAGAAGATAGTAATGAAAAGTAATTCCTATAGGTGTAACAATCACACTGATAATCATATTGTGTTATGGTTCTCATTACTCTATACTCATATTGCTGTCATTATTATATTTATCTACCTACATGATTTATTTTCTTCCGTAATTTCTACTGGGTTATTTCAGTCTTAGAATGAGTCCACTGGTGCAAAATGACTATGCTAATAATAATAATAATAATATCAATAGGTAGTAATTATTAGGCGAAGCATATGTTAAACCTGAAAACCAGAACACACTTATAACCGCCAGAGGAGAAGCAACACAAAAAGAACACCACAAACAAGTTTAAAATCAACAAACGTGTTTTTTTTTCAGCAAAGTGCAAACAAACAAAGTGAGAGCAAATGTACGTGACACGTGAAGTGAAAACAAAACTAATACGAACCAGAATATATAAATATAAAGCTATACGCACATGCTGAAAAATTTGTTTATGCGTAAAATAAAAAAAAAACACGGATACAACAAAAAGTACCTGACAAATAACGGAAAAACAAGGCAGACGAAGCCAACAAAATAGGTTGGAAACAATAAAACTGGCGATTTTTGTGCAGGCAGAGAAAAGAAAGTTGAAATGAGGAGTAATGTTAAGGGACATTAGTTATAAGCAAGACTGGCACACATAATGAGATAGGAGCGAGCCATGCAACGAAAATGCAGATTATAGGTATTCTTAAAATATCACTTTTGCTACCATAACATCATGATCGTACAATGCGTGTTGTTGTGCCCTGTGATCTGGCGCATCGTCGCAGAGTTGTGGGGTCTGTTTTTTGTATAAAATCTATAACTGTCCCAGTCATCCACTGTCTGAGTTTCTTCCAGATTCATTTGTTCGGGTGAGGTATACTCGGCGGACTGGTGCTCTACATGAGTTT
>LQNS02020120.1:12531965-12546475 GCA_001587735.2 Parhyale hawaiensis | reverse complement strand
TTTTCTCCACCCGCTGGGCTGGTTGCGTGGGGGTTTGTTAACCTCATGGAGTTTCTCCGTTCCTGCGTCGCCAGTCTAGTGTGATTTAATAATAATAATAATAATAATGCGCGGTATGATAACGAGCCAGTATTTCACTGGGACTATTTTTATCATCAAGACTATCATCGTAGATATCATGACTATTGCTCCTTGTATTATCACCGGTGTAAAAATACCATAATAGATGACTATTGCTCCCCACACAATAACTGCAATGACAACCATGACAGACATCATGAATATGGCTCACGGCATCACCACCACCATTGTATCTAGGCATAATGCAGAGTATCATGATTAACACCACCATGATTCATTATCCTTCACGGTACACCTGGTCAGGTAAAACCCGGCCAACCCTCACAAAATGTCCGACTGCTCCGTCCAGCACAGCTGTGGCCATTGGTTGCCACATGAGAGATACGGAGAAATTACCGAGGGTTTCGACTGATAACGTTTATCTTTAAGGGTATGGAGTGCTATGCACGGCCCTAGACAATCATGTTACTAGTACGAAGAAGCTGAGAGAAAATCACGAGTTAAAGGTTCTAACTTTAATGATTATCTGAGTTTATAATAAATTTTTACGGGATCAGGAGAACGCTGCTGGTTAACTTATTCACACACACCTGTTAATGCATGCAAACCCTAATGAATTCATGTACTTGCCCTAATTGTAGTTGACTTAGCAAACATCGCCTTCTCATCCATTCGCTTCCTTTCCCTCACATGTCCACCTAGTCATCTTTACCTATTCATCTAGTCAACCTAGCCTATGCACCTAATTATCTTTACCTATTCACCAATTCACGTCCTAATTCTCCCTTGTTCACCTATTTATATCTGTTCTTCCATATTCAATCTTACCTCTTCATCAATACACCTTTAGTTGTTCACAATTTATTGTGTTCACGTATCAACCCTCAAATGTTTCATTTTGACCTTCACCTGTTCACTATTAGCTGTTTTCTTCTTTACCCCTCGTGTTCACATAGTTATCTTCACGCATTCATGTCTTCACCTTCACCTGGTCAATTGCTTACCTCTCTACCATTACGTCTTCACCAATCCACATCTTTACCCGGACCTGTTCACCTATCCACCCTCACTTGTTAACTTATTCACTTTCATACCATCAGCTATAGAACTCCCTACTCTCACCTATTCATTCTATTCACCCTCATTTTTTAACCTATTCAGCGCCCTACCCTAACATTTCACCTCTTCACTCTCAGCTGTTAGCTTATTCACCTCCCTACCCTCTCCTGTTCCCCTATTCAACCTCACTAGTTAACCTATTCACCTTCCTACCCTCACCTGTTCCCCTATTCAACCTCACTAGTTAACTTATTCACCTCCCTACCCTCACCTGTTTCCCTATTCACCCTCGGCCAATAATGAGTGCCAATTACAGGAGGGAGCGTGATCGCTGCATTAAATATTCAGCCTAAATACCTGTTGACCCCTCGGACGGTGAGAGGAAGGTGAGGGTAGGTGAGGGACGCGCTGCACTGCTACACATTCTAGAAGAGGGAACACACCCCGAGGGTATACTAAAAGGTTTGCAGGCGAAAATATCCTTAAGGATATTTTAACGTCATAAGTGTGTGCATCAATTTGCTATCATTATTATTTTCATAGGGTTCAATTAATGGCTGTTATTATGTTCCTAGATTTTTTCAATGTGTTGCTATTGTTGTTTTCATACGTCTCTACCTATTATTTTTACCATAATTATATTCTTGGACTTCGAATTATTATTTTTTTTTGTTGCTAGGTCCCACTTTATTGTTGTCATTAATATATTCCTAGTTTACGCCTCCCTGTTTTTGTGATTAATATATTCCTAGTTTACGCCTCCCTATTTGTTCCCACGAGATTTACGGTGATGCAAAAACAAGTACAAAAAACTCGCCTGCGCTGAATATTTAAAATTTGCTCCATTTTAAGACTATCACTTCCTAATGGCACGTCTCAAAACAAGGGACGGACGCTCTTAACATTTTTGTGGTCACGAGCCATTACCGAAATTGGAGAGATTTGTATCACTATTGCGCCCCCCCCCCCAGAACAGGAAGGACGGACTTACTTATTTCGCAACAGTAGTCTCTAGTAAACTAGGTTAAGCCCAACTTAAAGAACTTCCCAAAATAGATAGAATGGCCATGACTACTTTTTTTTTTTCTCTAGTAGACTTCCTTTAATAAAAAATGTACATATTTCTCCTAGCAAATTGAATCTATATAAGGCAAGCCGTACGACTGCGTTGGTAGAAGCACGTAATCGCGGTGTCTGTTGAAACAATGGTAGCATGACGTAGCTGCGGAAACTCAATGATTTTAAAAAAGTTGACCAAGCAATTTTACCTTACTATTCCAACGGAAGGGTATTTTCTAGAACTTGAATTATGCCAGACAGTTGATGTAACTGCATATTTATTTTTTCTATAGATTCGAAATCTTGTATTGCCAATTACGTAACCAGTTAAACTGAAAAATATTTTCAATTGTTTCAATTTGTTACGGATAACCTACAAAACTAGCTAGCTAACTGTGGGACGGCTGTACTAGGATTAGCTCATCCAGTCTACTTGGTGGCTGAGTGACCGCGATTACACATCGAGTGAAGCGGTACCGCGTTCGAGTCTCTAATTCTCATAGTGTTGCTAACGTATTTACACTGCATGGATCATCACTTCGTCATCGAGAGGAAGTATGAACGACGAGGAATTCTCAAATTAACTCTGGGCACTGCCTTGTTTTCCTGCGCTTCGCACCACCAGAGTTCTAAATTCCAGAACTAAGGCAAAAAGAAAACCTTGTTAAGTGTATCCAATGTATGCTAGATTACGTTTCAGCCGGAATTTGTTATCTCATTGCTTATCGGTCTGTTTGCAATATGCCAAAAAAAAAAAAATAATAATAATAATTGACGGATCATCATAAAGTTTACTAGATCTATTTATAATTAGGAATGTCTGGAAGAACAGATGCTTCAATTTTGGGGTTGATCCGTCAGGCAGTTCTTTAGTTCGCCTATCTATCTACCTCTTATTCTTGGTGGAAGTTCGCGCTCTCTGATTGCAACTCGAACTGTTCTTATTATTAACGAAATGCTCGAAAGAAATTCTGATAAGAGTTCGAAGTTCCCTACCTTCAGTTTTCCATGCAAATTACAACCGCAGCGTAATCTGCGTGCAGCAGCCACAGCTGTAGAGACCGTGCGACGACACGTGGTACAGTGCCTTTTTTTCAGCCCGATAGGACCCGTATGTCGGGCCGTTCAAACAAAGCCATCGAGCGCCGACGACAAAACAGGTTTTGGTTGTAACGCGTGCGGTGGCGGTCCTGTATAGCTACAGCTGTTACACGATATCCGACCTGGCTCCTGCCCCACCGGAAGTTTTACGTTCCAGGTGGGAGGAAGCGTTACCTACCTGCGGCTTCATGCAATCCAGATTGGAATTAATCTGAGAATGGATTACGATTTAGAGAACTCACTGCTGAGATTGGAATAAATCTGTGAGTGGATCGTGATTTGAAGAAACTGACTGTTGAGATTAGAATTGATCTGTGAATGGATTGCGATTTGGAGCACTCACTGCTAAGATTGGAATTAATCCGGGAATAGATTACGATTTTGAGAAGTGATTACTGAGAGTGGAATTAATCTGCGTGTGCGTCAACAAAGATGTGTCAAATCTAGTTTGACGCAACCGAGTATGCGTAATAAATGTAATATCAACTACACCTAAACATTGTCAAAATCCAAACTTGACATGATTAACATAAACCTGCAGTAATCGGCTGGAAGTAAGAGCACAACAACTAATAAGAAATCACAAAATAACCGGTCGGCTGATGAATAACTGTATAGTAAAAAAGACAAGGTAAGGATCTGGTAGTTCTCTTTGAACTACATTACTACCCAAACTACGGTGGTCAGGAATAAATCTGAGTTAACTATACCCACTGCAGGTGCTATTAGCTGGCGAAAAACTGCCTCTATACTCGAACTGTAAAGAAAGAAATATAGAGCAGCCAGACCAATTTCAGGGCTAGAATTTCTACCTACAAAGCTACCTTCTGCCTATCCGAACTGCAGCGACCTAAATCTAGAGGAAGCACACCGACATTAAGTGCTGTTAACTACCTAGAAGTATTCATGATTAGCAAAACTAGAAACTAGTAATTCTAGAGCAACACGGCCCAGTTCAGGTGCCCTTTACCTCCCAAATCGTTTCCTGTACATACCAACTACAAAGAAATAATCTACCTTAAGTCAACCAGTTTCAAGCGGTGTTAGCAACTCTAAGTTCCCTGAATTTCCCCAACTAGAAAGAAATAAATCTACGGTAACCAGACCAAGTCGAAGGCCTGTAATGCACCCTAAAAACTTCCGTCCTTAATCGACACGCCAAGTACCGCTTGGCCCGAAGTTTTTTTCGATGATTTAGTACGGGATTTGGTAATGCAAATCCCTGATTACGGCAAACTTTAATGCTGTAATCCCATGCTCGACAGATGGGCAGTAACTGCTGCATGGGTCTAAATCATGTACAGCATTGGGAGGGAAGGATAGCTCGGGGTTAGTGTTGGTGATGTGGTTTGTGAACTGTACTTCATCCGCTGAATAGGGCATCACTGTGATATATCCAAAATAAAGAAAACAGTTACAGTGGTAACAAATAAACGAGTAAAAATATCACATGGTGTGTGTTCCGGTGATTATAGTGCCGTAATAAAGAACAGATTGACAATTCCAACCACCAAGCAAAGTTTCGTCGTTTGATGCAAAACTTAAATGGGATGAACCGGGCGAAAACTTGCTATGATGGATGAAGATATAAAATACAAGATGGGTATTAGCACTGTACAACACTGACAACTTCCTTCGTAACAAAAGCAAAGTTAGGACCCCATAGGATATTGGGAAACAGATGTTCCAACGCAGAACACGCGACGCGTTACCTGGCGAGGTGAACGAACCAGCTACAACTTTCGATCTCTTTGTTCCGGCGACTGCGCGAGTGTTTTTGTGATAATATTGCTAAAATTTGACAGTCGGCATCCTTCCATCGATCGAGTATCCAAGCTGCATAAATTTACGGGAGCACTGGATGTAAATTGGAATTCATTCCCGTAATGTTTTTCTCCTGTCGTTGGGAAGTAATGAAGTACAAAAGTGTTTGATTAAACTCATACCCCCACCCCCCCCCCAAAAAAGGAGAAATTTGCTTCGGTAGTTAACTGAACTGAATAAATTTTCGGGTGCACAGGAAATGAACTGCCATACATCATCCCCCCCCCCCTCCTTCCCGAATAAAAAGAGAGAGAAATTTCCGAGAATATTTTCCTCCAATTTTTATACATGCATATCAGGACATATGCTGCCATCTAGTTTCCGTCAGCATCCCCCCCCCCCAAAAAAAAAAACTGATCTACTACGAGTATCATCTCTCTATAAATTTTACGTCGGCACTTAATAAATTGTTTATTTCCACAGGCGACAATTATAGTTATGATTACATATCGATTTTGGTGAACAGTGTAAATAGTTCATTATTATATAAAAAGGAATTGATCTACGGCTAAAATGCGACCCATAACCGGTTATACCATAAACAAGTTTATGCAGCACCACGTATATCCCGTTGTGAAACTATATAAGTAATACTTGCTATACTAGAAGTCAAAGGCTATATTAATTATATCCGAGTATCAGAATGAAAATCTAATCCCGTATATTGTTGATAATATCCAGGCATATAGGGCCGATCGCAGACCCGTTTTACTATGTATATATAAAAAAGCTACTTTGGCTTTATCAGATTCTACAGGCTTGAAGACAGAACCCGGTATACAATAAAAGAAATGCTACAATGAATATATACGGCGGTAAAGTATGAAAGTCAGCACCTTCTATATTATAAAACAAAATCTACGTTGGCTGGATCAGAGTACACAGGGTAGAAGGCAAACCCATTGCAGGGACAAACTAGGGTAAAATTGTCAACAACCTAGAGAAAGAAAGCCCCCCTCGATTCCGTTGCTCTTGCTGGCGCTCTCAGCAGCCTTCTTGTTAGTAAACTTGCCGAGGAAGCGACCATTTACTTGAGTAGCTATGGCCAATAATCCGCGACGCTTGTTGATATTGTTGAAAAATGGGAAAAGTGGAGCGAGAGTGCATGTTATTGGGGATAGTGGCGAAAAGTAGGAAAAGTGTCAAGAGAGTGCATGTTATTTGTGTTATCGGAGAAAATTGGGAAAACTGATCGAATACAGATGATAGTAGTGATACTGGTGAAGAAAAATGTTGCAAAAGCTGAGCGAGAGCACATTTAACTTGCGATATTGGCAAAACATTATGTATACATATTAAGCTCTTAAGAAAACTATAGCCAGCAGAAGGTACTGCATAAATTATGGAACCGTACAGAACTTCACAAAAACTACCTATTCCTCTTCAGCTGAATTCTGGAACGAGCTGTGCTGGTGAGCGTGGAAAGATCGAACTTATTTAAGCAGGTGGCGGGACACTTGCACGCAAGTGTACGGGGCTGACGAACACACTTGTGCTGAGTGTACACGTGCGTAAAGGGGGAGGATTCTGTGGGGGTGTACCTGCGTGTGTAGGGGAGTGAGTGTCCGCGTGCAGGTGTGTGTAAAGGTGCTCCTGTCGCAGGTGTGTAGGGGAGTGAATACGTGTAGGTGCGTGTGTGTGTGTCCGTTACGGTGTATGAGCAAGACGACAGAAGTAATGGATATTTCTTATTTCATCAAGTCTGAGTTATGGTAGATATTCATAGACCAGCAGTAACAAATACCGGGTATTTTGTGAGCGGGAAAAAAACGACGAAAATCGTGGATCATTTTTAGCATAGTTAAGGTAGATATTCCTACACTAGCAATTATATGCTCCCATTTAGTGCAGTTGTATTCCCGGTATTTTCTTACTGGCATTTACTTAAACGTTCTGCCCTAGCTCATTAAAACAGCACTGGGGTTCTAAAGCGAATTTAAGCACGGATTTTGGTAACACCGCGATTAAAACAAAGAGATAAATACCGACAGTGCGGGCATCGAAGTAAGCTTGATGAATTTTCTCGAAAAACGGAAATCACCAAAGCATTATTGTTGTTTGTATAGTTCTATTTCTAGGGCGCATAACTCATATCTTTCTACACTGATACAAGCATTAGATACAAGCTAATCGAAGAGCCCAAATTAAGTTATTTTATGTCTATCCTTGCGGTATTTCTGTATCCTAAAACTAGGTTCGTACTCAGTCAACTGTGCAAATGCAGTTAAAGCCTCCCTGTGGTGTCGTCACGAGGTCGCGAGCAGGCAGGCGTCTTAGCGGCGTTGCCACAAGGAGCAGACCGCGGGCCACACAGCTATGACGTCACTGTTTCGCGAACAGGCCTCATGTTTCACAGCATTGGGACAAGGCGCCGGCCGTGTGCCTCACAGCTATGACGTCACTGTTTCGCGAACAGGCCTTGCGTCTCAGCGGCGTTGGTACAAGGCGCCAGCGGCCACTGAGATATCGACTAATAATGATAGCGTGGGAAAATAACGCGTGTCCCAACTCCATGTGGCACGATAAGGAGGCTGTTACTGAGAACGTGCCGGAATGTCGACAGTAGAAAATAGAATGAGTCTCTATCATTAAGAAAACATATCTAGATAACGTGCCTAAAAAGACTACAGTAATAATAATAATGTGAATGTTCTTGTAACATTGAAATTGTCATGAATTCGTTATGTCACGACGGTCTCATGAGCATAGCATGATGGAAGTGAGCACTTGCTCGGTAAGAAGTGAATGTGATTTATAAGACGTGCTTATGAAGAAAAATACTGTGGTTATGGATTATGATGATAATAATAATAATAATAATAACTGGGAAAATATTACTCTATATGAAACGCGCTGCAACGAGTAGCCATTTTTGACCAGCATTCATTTAAAATCAGAGCGAGAGAGGAGGGGCGGGTTCTCATTACAGCCTTTTGACCCCGACAAAGCACGTTACTCGGCAGAATGCTTTCTTGATTCCTTGTCAACAACAAAAAGCGCACAATTTTTTTTTCTACTTTTAATTTATTTCAAATTTACAGAAATATGCAAAGTTTGTGCTGTAAGTTAATTGGCATGACGACTACCGATTGAGCTTATGTTGTTATCGGCATACAATGGTGGCTATAATTATTATGTTGAGTAGCTTAATCGTCTGTTTCAACAACAAAAGCGAGGTCACGCAGGAAGAAAGAAGGGACATATAGTATGTCGACAGACACGTGGAATCCATGCACGAGGGTGTTCCGTCACAGGATCAAAGCACATTGGAACTGCAAGTCGGGAAAGAAGAGGAAGAATAGAACAAAAGGTTAGCAGTAGGAGTATGAAAATGGAAGGAGGTAAAGTGAGTACAAGAGACAGACTCCCCAAAGGCCCAGCTAATGGCCCCGGCACCTACACCAGCCCCCTGGGGTCGCCGCTCCCCACGGAACTTGACTTTCTTAACATTATGTCCCATCTTATGCCCCCTGTGGGGGGATGATGGGGGTTATAAGGAAGCAATGAAATGTTTACACGCTTCGTAGTGCCTACGAAGAACAAAAGACTGTAGTGTGAACATGATTCGAGTTGCGACATCAGCTGCTTGCATCTTAAAGACCAGCACGCGCCCGGGCAGTCGGTGTTTTTGTGGTCTCCGCAAGTCGCGCTCCCTAGGTGGCGCCACCACGTTATTCTCAAGTTACTTTTTCTTCCCGCTGCGATTCAATCTAACACAGTTTTTACTGAACGTTGTAGAGCAAAGAACAGTTCACTGCAGGAGAAAAGATAAAAAAGGAAGTGTGTTTTTCATCGGATGTTGCAGAGCGAAGAAAAAATAATAATTGTCAAGGGAAAGATGGAAAAATAGGGTGCAGTGGTGCACCCTTGCTGAGACAGAAAAATAGAAATACTCGAGTTACAGTCCCCTACGCGATGGCATGAAGAAGCACTAGCTTCCTCTGCCACAGAGACGAAGGCTCCAAGAAGAAAAAGAAATCCATCAGAAATAAGCCTGCGAGCAACCAATGCAGGAGAAATGGAGAACCCTTGAGGAAGAAGGCAACTATTGTTTTAATAATGTTCAACAGAAGGCCAATTAGGTCAATTATTCACAAAGAGAAGCTGGAAAGTTCGTGGAATTAAGCACCCTGAAAATGAAAGGGTAGTTCAAATGGGAGTCAAACTAGTGTGTTCATTTAATTCAGGGTCCAGATGTTTGCGTGTGCCTACCAAAAGACTCACTACGCTGTTAGCCGTTACATCTACTGGCTTCGCAATTATTACTAGGACAGTTTCGTACGCTTACAGCTCTTTGATGGAATGAACCCAGTAAACTTTGCACTTTCTTGTTGCTTAATTAGATTAGGTAGTGGTGGACGAACTAATTAGATTAGATAGTGGTGGACGAACTAATTAGATTAGATATTGGTGGACGAACTAATTAGATTAGATAGTAGTGGACGAACTAACAGCCCCCTTCCCCGAGAGCAGCCGACGGTCAGGCCCTTTATGAGTTGTTGCCATAGATGTTATGTTCGTTGAGGCATGGGAGATAACAGATTCTTCTGACATGTAAGGGTCTGACTGTTACGAGTTAATGAGCTTGGCGGAGGAGTTTGCAGCTGTGGAGGGTATTGCTCTCAGTATTAGTTTAACAGTACTATTGTTCAACGCTTAGACAGTCGAGTTTAAGCGGACACAACAACGTACTCGGACGCTGGGCTAAGACAACACGTACCTCTGACTGTCGAGTGATCCTATGTTAACGAAAAGTTTCCATTTTATTTCCTCAGTTCTCCACTCAATTTCCCCATACCTCTTTTTAATCTTTAAAATCTTTTTGACCTATTTGTTCTTTGCTACTAAGGTGCTACGCTGCTAACAATGTTCTGCGTAACTAAGTTATGAATAATTTAAATAACGTTTACAGTAACTTTATACTGTATGTGTTAACACACTTGGATGCATTTTAACTTGGGTAATATCGCAATAATTCAAACGCTTTAACTCATGTGTAAACGCTCTATATCACACGAATAAATATCCTAGCGATTATAGGATACATATTATTAAAAAAGTTTTCCGATATCTATCTAATGGTAGTTGCATACCATTAGCAAACGTTGCAGAAGCCACTTATAAGTGTCCTACAAGTTCTTCCATTAGCCACATCACAGCCAGCTCGCCACTTACGCCACAGTGGCCATTTGACCGCGTGGTGCACGTCGCCGCACTCTAGCGCCACGTGGCGCGTGATCGCTCAAACGCGTGGGGGACACGCGATCGCACGTAGACAGTCGATAGCAAAAGTTCCACGGAGATAGTCCACTTATTGATTTTGTTGTTAGTCTAACAAGCAGCGCCATCTCGTGGATGATGAAGTATCGCAGTTTTTTTACCTATGTGGATGACATTGAACTGAAACAACTATAATATCCGATGTTAAAGTATTTTTTCTATGAAAAAGTGCTTAGGATGGTTGAAGCTAAAGGTTTTTTTAGGAGTTACGTAAAAAAACATACTGAAAAAACAGGATGCTAATAGTGGAGGTTTCTTTAGGTAAAATCGAGCAACGTGGATGGCATAGAATCGATGAAAGAGCAGGGTTCTTTTACGCACAATAGAAAAAAAGCAGGGATGACACAGGGTTGCTGATAGTATTGCCATGCTAATGCATTTACAAAGTTGTTGTCGTTGTTGGCACCGAAAGACTGCTTTGGCAACACTTAAGTACATACGAGTGCGGAATCTCTAAGTCAAATTGATGGCTAATGTGGACAGTGTCGAGTCAACACCAGTGAACAGAACGGCTGCTGGTAGTTTGAAAACTGCCAAGTTGAAGTAATTAAAAATTTGGACTGTGTCATATAAATAGCAGTAAAACGGGGCGGCTACAATGAAAGATAAATTTGGATAATGTCGAATAAATACAAGTGAGGCAGAGCGACTGAAACCAATTTTTAAATACTGCTTCGTCAATATGAATATCGATTCGGACAAGGTCGAGCTTATACCAATGAAAAAGCTCTACTGGAACATGCTGTTTTGGCGTTACATAATTCAGCAAAAGGTTACAGTGGACAGTATCAAGTTGAGGCAAGGGAAATAGTCTCCGAGACCCATGAGTAGCTACGCAAGTCAGAACCTGGATGCACCCACAGCGCTGCTATCGAACCGGATGAGCTGATTAGACATAAAGATAAGCGGGGGTGGAGGGGTTGAACCTTGGGGTGCACAGTGGCTTAGCCTCCAGCCAGGCTTCCTATTGCGATAACCTCTTCTATTTTGGAGGTAACAGCAGAACGTCGTAGAGTCGGAGTCAGAATTTAGCCGGCCGACTCCACAACCGAGGGTAAAAACAGGTTTTACTGCTCTTGGGCCCTTCTCACAGACGTGACTACGATAATCGCTCTTAACCTTTTGTTTCTTAACGCTATTCAGTGGTTTGGGTAAAATTCTCCTTTAGATATAGCCTACGGGTCAATTTCACATTGAAAAATATCAGTCAAAGTTCCAGTGAGATCATAGCTGCTCTACGGTATATAGGTATAGGCATGTAGAATGGCTGAAGCCTCACGAAATCAGTACTAAGCGCTCCTTTAAAAGAGGAAAAGGACGTGACATGCTGTAGGCCAAGATAATCGTGGAACCTATGCACGAAAGTGTCCCCGCACCTGACCCACGCGTTTAAGCACAGCGTATTGGGAAAAAAGAGGAAAGTACAGAGGAAAAGCTGCTCTACAGCCTCTGCCTTCAGAACTGATTACAAGGATGGCTTTATTTCGGAAGTAAAAGCAGGTTAACTGCAGAGTGTGGGTTGTAACTGCAAAGTAACTCCCTGTTATTCCCATGTTCCTGCATGATAATATATACGAGTGTATCTATGAATATGAAATGTTACCATTGATGTGACCTGATTTGTTTGAATAGTAAAATAGCGAAACTGTCCACAAACACCTGCATACGTGCATACAAAGAGCATGCAGCTTTATACATGTCGAGGAGCTCACAACAGCTCATGAATGACCTAACCAACCCAATCTGCAATAGCAACAGTAACACCATACATTCGAGGTAAATATAATCTAAATCTATTTTTTGCAGCAATAAGTTAGCCCGAACTACTTCCCACCCGGAAAACACTTCGGCAATGGCCACATGGGCCACACTTATTGGTGACCTAAAACGTTACTGTAATTATTTCGGAAGTGAAGGAAAATAAGAGTATAAAATATAACTCTTGAAGTAAATCAACTACCCTTAAACGCACTTAACAACAACGACGGCAACAAGAGTAAAATCAGCAGCAACAACATCAACAAAGGAAACAAATTCATATCTAACTAGTTACGTAGACCAGTCTCCTCAAGCCATAAGTTACACTAAAGTTATTCCACGATAACAGCAGCAATAACTGCCTACAACAACAACACCACCACAGACTAAAGGTAAATTCCCTATAGGTAGCTCGCTTGCTGTGATAAATTACCCTGAAAGTTACTCAATAATAACGGCAGTGACCCCATACAGAAGTCACCCATAAATTACCCCGAAAATTACCCCATAACGCCCACACAACTAAGCACAGGAGAATCTCCATTAAATAAGACGCATTATTGCAGGGACAAACAAGACCGGTTTGCTCCGCAGCAACTATTGGGCTTGTTTAGAATCAGACTTCGATTGGGTAAACAGGAGTAAGAGTTGGCGGGTCATTAGCTGAGTACGCCACGTGGCCGTGAGTGAGGCTGAGTGTGCACGGTATGGGCCGTGGGGAGTTGTGTCGTGACTGTACGGCCTCTTAAAGCGGTGGACATTACGCGTGGGGAGTTGTGTCGTGACTGTACAGCCTCTTAAAGCGGTGGACATTACGCGTGGGGAGTTGTGTCGTGACTGTACGGCCTCTTAAAGCGGTGGGCATTACGCGTGGGGAGTTGTGTCGTGACTGTACGGCCTCTTAAAGCAGAGGGCATTACGCGTGGGGAGTTGTGTCGTGACTGTACAGCCTCTTAACGCGGAGTGCATTCGCCCATTGAGCCATTTCATTCGACAAGGCAATCACTGATAAATTTGAATCATTAATAATATGATTTAATCTATTATTATTGAATTACCGTGTAATAATTTCGGATAATGTGAAGGTACCACCAGCATCCGTTTCATAAAATGGAATGGTTACAGCATTACATTATACATTCTCAATATTTGTTAAACAGAAAACCTCCGTAACAAAATGCACGACAAAAAATAGAATCAACGTAGAAAACGACACTCAGAAATCAAGCGTGCAAAGAACACCACGCTAAATAAAAGATATAAAGAACGAAAAAGAAGGCACAAATCTGATAGCGCAGCACCGACGCCCCTGCCGAAACCGTATGGCTATCTGCACAACATGTGTTCGATATTCTCAAAACCACAGAATCACAGCACACGACTGCAGTACAGGAGTGGAAAGAAAATCTTCTAGGCAAAAACTGCATGGAACAGATTAAACCACAAATATAATAACACTGGAGTAGAAAACCACATGCATAAAGTAACAATTAGGCAACACAGAAGGAACAGCGTACCATGATAATAACCACTTTTACAGGTAAGGAAAACTACACAGCCTGCAGAAACCTCATTGGGAAGGGAAACGCAGACATGCAAAAACCACACAAATGCGAAAGGCCACACAGAAAAACTCTGCAGGTATGAAAAATCCACTCAGGGATAGAAAACGGGGCGAATACAGAAAAAGCGAAGGCAGAAATCCATGCAAGTACAGAAAATCACGAGAACACAAAAAATACACGCGAATACAGAATGCCACGCGAATGCAGAATGCCACGCGAATGCAAAAACCACGCGAATACAAAAACCACGCGAATACAAAGTCCACACGAATACAAAGACCGCGCGAATACAAAATCCACGCGAATACAAAATCCACGCGAATTCAAAATCCACGCGAATTCAAAATCCACGCGAATACAAAATCCACGCGAATACAAAATCCACGCGAATACAAAATCCACGCAAATACAAAATCAACACGAATGTAGAAAACCATGCGAGTACATAAAATCACTCGAATACATACATAAAGGCTCACAGAGAAAAGACCACACAAAAAAGAAAACATGGTTCAAAAACCACACCAATGCAGAAAACCACACTCGCACACTTATGAAAAAACATAGAACATAAAAACCACGTGAATACAGGATCCCACACGGGACACATATAACCACACCACACGGGATAAACAAGACATACTAAAAAACATCATAGATTTGTAAACAAGCGCATACAGAGCGCAACAGTTATGCAAAATCACACGAGTACTGAAGAAAATCACACGAGTACTGAGAAAAATCACACGAGTACTGAGGAAAATCACACGAGTACTGAGGAAA
>LQNS02020120.1:12506794-12521917 GCA_001587735.2 Parhyale hawaiensis | reverse complement strand
AGTCTCTTTTGCAGAAATGGGGGCTGTCAAAGAGAATGGGTTATGGGCCATTGGGTTAGTTAGGTAGGCCTATCCTACATTTATGGGGAGCAGCGTCCCCAAGGAAATCCATAGGTTGCTTTAGCTAGGCCTTCTGAACGTCGGTAGTTCGTGCCCACTTTGATTCCTCCCATTTTCATATTTCTACTGATAATGCTTTACTCTGTATTTTCTCTCATTATTATTATTATTATTATTATATTATTATTATATTGAATAGTTCAAGCCTCCGCTTCCACAACAATGGTGATCTAACAGAGGGAGAAACAGGGGGTATATAGTGTGAAGATAGAAATGGGGAACCCACGCACGAAGGTGCTCCCCCACAGGATCAACGCGCATGGGAACAGCAAGTCGGGAAGGAAGAGGAAGAACAGAAGAAAGCAAGATGAGTAGGAGTATGAAATCAGAAGCAAGCACAGTGAGCATGAAGACGAAAGCCGCGAAGGCCTAGCTAATGGCTAAGGTAACCTACATATTCCCCCTGGGGGCGCTGCTCCCCATAACATAGGATGGGCGAACCTTACTAACCTAACCCTATGGTCCATCCTATGCCCCCTGAGAGGATTTTTCTCTCATTTCCAGACTTGCTGTCCCCCTGCGCGTCGATCATATCTGGGAACACCTTCGTGCATGAGTTCACGTTGCCATCGCCATAGTACTACATGCCTGTTCCGTTTCCACTCTTGATACATTGTAGTTGTCTCTAGGAATGCTTAACGTATTTACTGATTCTTTGTAGTAGTTAGGAAATGTTACTTATGTTTATGTATCTGGTACTAGCATCTTCCTAGTTCTACATACAGTAGTTTCTGCGCGAAAAATGGACAATGATTGTTATTCTAATACTGGTTTTAGTCGCTGCTAGCGCAAAGGCGATGAGGGCGGTAAAACAATGAAATTGACCAGGTAAGAAGAAAAGTGTCACTCGTCTCAGGTAACTTTGTCTGAGATGATTATTTTTCTTGATTGAAATTAACAGACTGGGTCAGTGACTACACTTTCCAGTAGAAGACGTTACCAACAATTATTTATGGAAAAACATATTTCCAAAAGATTTTTTTATATTTGTCTAGTTTTGCACGAGTCGAATCGTCAACTATCGAAAACAAAACATTTTGGTGAAAGGTGTTTACTCTTTTTTTTTTTTTTTTTTGTTTGTTTGTTTTAAGCCAAGTTTGTAGGCTATGTTGCCTTGCTTCGGAATTTTTCCCGTAAGAATACGATAGGGTATAGAATCTTTCCGGCAAGCAACACAACCTGCTTAAAGATAGGTTTAAATGTTCGTTGAAATTGCCCTACGCCAAACCTAAACAATTGGTGGAAAAGGCGTAAAAAGTGTCACCTTGCGTATTTGAATTTCACCGTTAAGTGGAGTGCCGTGTGGTAGATGCTATCTTAAATTCGACCTAGTAGTAATTATCTTTCGATGCTGATTAGAGAATGATGTTCATGAGTTGACTGTTTCTACAACGAAGTCACCTCGCAATGATGCAGAAACTATAAGAGTTAATATTTGAAGTCATGCAACACAGCATCTGAAACTATCAATGATAGGTCCCTCGTGTATTTAGATCTATGATCCTAATAATAAATTGAGTAGTAATCCAAGAGTACAAGTTCGTTTTGAAACTAATAAGTTCTGCATTGGTGATAACGTCAGCTGCACAATCTGGGTCCACTTTATAGTCCAATGAAAGAACTATTTCAGCTTCTCGCCCTAATATTTTGCTGAGATCTCGTAAGCACAACTGCGAGTCTCCCAAGAAAGATTCAATTAGGTCTAAGTTGACTTGGCTTTAGGCGTTGATTGCAAAACGCAGTTATCGGCAGTCTCAAGCACAGTTGGCTTGCGATTACTACTTCAACATCGACCCAAGGTTAAGAATCGACAGCTCAAGTTCGAAGTGCCGAACAAGTTAAAGCTAGGCGCACTGGTTTATGGCGATCAAAGTGGGTGAATCGAGGTTGCTAGAACTACCTCGTCACCAGCCGTTTGGCTAATGCCATAACTGATCAAATTCAAACTACAATTCGTCTCACCGTCGTAGCCGTACTTCCTTCACAGCGTTTAATATATATACAGTATATATGTATATATTACATACACTTAATTATACTCTACATCAGATACAAGAGACGATAGTTACCGAATCATTAATGCCTCATTTACCTTAGGTAATGCTAACTACTGAGAAATAAGTTTACTGAAGTATTACAGCCTGTGAGAATTACCAAAAGTTGAAAATAGATTAGTTGCCGATAGTTATTGAGAAATAAAAATCGAGGATATTACGGGAAATGACAGTTACCGAAAGATAAACTACCCCAATTACTACGAGCAAACAATAACTATTACCGAAAGAAAAATACCCCAATTACTACTGGCAACGATAATTATTACTGAAATATAAATAGCCCAATTACTGCGGGCAACGATGCCATCAAAAATGACGGTGACAGTGCAAAGAAGGCCACAGAAGCATAAGTTAAAAAAATCAGTAAAATCAACCAATGACTGGCAGTGTTTTCTCACATATTCAATATGTATAAACTCATATATCAAACTCTTAGTATATAACAGTCCGCACACGCACAATAACCCAAAGTGAACATAAAAAAGACAGTTAATTTCCCATGACCAAAATAAGGCCATGAGTGACGTCACAGTTTAGTCAGCCAACCGTTCTGCGGTAGATTCTTCTCCTCTGATTGGCTGCAACGTCACTTACGGTTTTGCTTTGGTCACGTGAGAGCACCCTGTCTCCATCATACGCACTTTGCAGTAACTCTACTCCTGCAACTTCCAACGGTATGTGTTGCTCTAAAAATAGTGGAAAATTTCAACTCACGTAGATAATTCGCAAGGAAAATCCAAGAAATTTTGAGATTATTAGCGATGTTAGTTAATGGAATTATCGTTCTCACACAATTTTAGGTTCTCAAATGGTTTACTGACATCATAAATTATCTAAATTTGGGGTTCTCTCTTGCGGTGGTTCTTTGTTAATTATTATTTGATTATCAAGATACCACAATGACCAGTTTATCAACGCCCAGTTTTTAAAATTCATCACACTACGAACAACTTCAGCGTTTTGGAATTGGTTATCTATACAAATTTCTCACGTAGTGCAATCTATTTTTTTTTTTTTTTAAGAACGGTCGACCGTGTGAATTTAATGAAATATAAATAGTGACAACAGCTGTATCATGACTGTCATTTACTTAAATTTTATACTAGCTGTACCGAATAGTCTAACTTTTTCATGTCAAATATTTACCTAATTTTAATGTTATCGTTTAAGTTTCGAGGTTTAAATAAACGTCATTTAGATGCACCTTAGTGCAATTTCCGACTCTTTAGTTATCATATTATTATTCTGTTTAATATATAGTTTTTCATAATATATAGTTTTTCAAAAATACCAACAGCAAGAAATTTTCATTATATATTTACAAACATGAATTTCTCAGCACCCCATCGTGTGCGTCGTCCAAGTATATACCGCAAGAGATGGCCAGCAAGACACAACCCGATGGAAAGCTTAAGAAAACAAGCTGTGTCTCTATCAAGACTTCAAGCTCTGAAGGGATCTTTCCGGCACGTTCACTGCCGCTACAACCAATGTCCTTGATATAAAAAATACTAACTCGTTGGAATTTTTTTTTCAGTTAGGTTATAAGTTTAAAAGGGTTTGAATTGTTGTTAAATGATGTCGTTAGGATTAAGGTACGATAGTGATATCGTAATTCAGTATAACTTGATGCCAGTTTGGATATTCTTTGTGATTTTTGCAAATGTATGGTGCACATCAACGATGAAGAACGTGTCGTTCGAACATTAGCACGTTTACCCGTGCACTGATGGGCAAAGTCTGCCTTTGCGTGCTAGTTCAGCTCGAAAATTACACTTTCCGTGCTGCACAAACCAAATATATGTCGTCACTGCACGTGCTGGTTTGGGAAATAAATTGTTCACTGTCTGAAACTATTGACTGAAAGAATAACTCGCACTTTCCGATGGAAGCGAGGGAGGTTGAGAGTATCCTAAAATTATACAATTATGAAAGCTATTGCATCAATCAATAAAAGTCAAATTAGAGGTCACACTTATCCTCTCATCCAAAAAATGCTGCACACCTTTCAAACTAATCATTAAACAATGGAAAAGCTCAGAAAATGATGTAACAAATCACATCAAATATCCAACAATACATTAATAATTATAAATATACGTAGCAATCACAAAACTCTCTCATCAAAGCACACAAATAAGCTAAGGAAAAGAAAATATGCTGTGGTAAAAATATAAATTCTCTCACTCTATTAAGAAAAATAAAATGGAATAAGGAAGCCAAAAAGCGAGAAATGTATCCGTTTACTTCGAGTATCTTCCGATAAAAAGTGATTGAGATGAAATTTCTGCATCGTTAATGGTTTAAAGATTTAAGTGTGCTTAAGTAATTAATAAAACCAATAAATAATTTAATATTCCCGTCATAATTCGAAGAATACAAAATTTGCATTAACTGTTTTAAAAAGTTGCATGGAAAAATTGTCCTACAATATGCATTGCTGAAACTTTTTGAACTGAAACCTGGAACACAGCTTGAAAGCTTCTTCTAATGTATTACAAATATGAATAAATTTAAGCCAGATATATAATGGTTCTGCCATAAACGTGTATTGAAGAAATATAAATATTGTTTAATAAATGATCATATTTGAAATGCAAATTACTTTTTTACCGATATTATGAAAAAACCTAGCAGCGAGTTAATGTTTCGTTCGTGGATCCTAGCTATTTGAGAAATAAGTATCTTAGAAATGAAGGAAGGCAAATCAGCGTTTCGAACTATAGGTGTATATCATTTTAGTTTCCATAGACCAGAGAGCCCTAGCAGTGTGTATTTATGTGTGTTTGTGTGCGTATGTATTGTATTTTTTGTGTCATAAGACGAAACTAGATAAGATTATATATAGTAACTAGAAAAAACTATTTTGACTTCTCCTAGCTCAAAATGTGCATGCAGAAATAACCCAATTAACTGAGACCTTTGAAGTATATATTTTTAGGTTTCTACTAAAAAAATTATACAAAAGCGGAGAATAACATGGAGTAATAAAGTTTCAGAAGCAATACATTGCAAACAACACGAATTAATGGATGTTCGTAGTAGTAATGAACATGATTATATATCAATATGTATCTATCATGCTCCACCTCATAACCGAGTGCGAGTATAATCTTGAGTCCTACTGTAATCTTGGCAACTGCATTGCATCCCATAGTGTTGTATAGCACTGTATTGAAGTAGTTATGGTACCATCGTACTGTAATCATAGTAATTACAAATTCTTGTACAGTACTTTATTGCAATGGTAATAGTACAGTCGTACTGTAATCAAGATACTCAATGTAGAAGCTAATCAGAAGTTATGTGCGTAATATACATCTGAAAAAGATTTCGAAAACGCTCTATTTTCTCAAGTAGAAATAAGGTAATAGGTTCGTGACGTTCTTCTATACAGAAAAATAACAATAACCTGTGTGCATTCAAGAAATGGGCAGTAGTGAGCAAAATTGTTGCTGGTTTTGTGGAAGAATGATTATAAACGGTACGTCACCCCATGCTATTTATTTCTCATGGCTTTTGACAGAGAATCGGCCTTAATCAATGACTAGGTACACCCTTGGAAATATATGAGGAAATTACAAAAAGGTATATGTATAGGGATTTGGCCATTCAAGCCCGATGTACACTCTATACTTGAATTTTTATTGTAAAGGATAACTGCAAGATAAAAGATGATTCAGCGTCCAGCTAACATTATTTGGTAAAAATTTGAAACTTTTTAGCGAAAATGAAAATGAAGAAACAATAATAATTTAGAACTTTTTGGAATTATGCAATAATTTAAAAGAAGAACGAGGATAAATGCAAGAGGTAAATCTTCATAGGAAATCGGGATCGAAGAAATCAATGTACAAATGATTAATAGAACGTTTGCGGAAAGGAAAACTAGAAATAAGCAAAGGTAATAATGAACTCGGGGGTCAACTGGAATCATGCCTAATTGGAAATAATAATGATTATTAGAAATAAAAATGATTAATGAATATAACGGAGCGCATGGACGAACAGATTATAAATAAACAAGTGAACAAACCAGTGCACGAAAATTTCAAAAAAGCTACAAAAATCAAAATAACATAGATATTAACTTTCAATCGGTAAGATTGCGAACTTTCTAGAAAGATATGACCGGTAAATTGCTATATCCAACGATTGGTGTATAGATGTCTCTAGAATATCAAATGTATATCAATCACACTGTCAATGATCAAGCCCAGGATAAATTAAGGTATATATGTGTATAACAAACTCACTCTGGCACATACATCATTTGCGTCACTTCAAATACAAAGGCCAAAGCAGGGATACATATCTTTTATTTAAATTCATTGTAACAATGTAATGCATATTTATTTATAGTATGAGCCAGGAGAAGTCTTCCAGAACATATGGACTTCAAATGTTTGACATATTTGAACAAGGAATAAATGTAAATGTGAAAATTCGAACGAACGAGTAAAGTGTATTCCTGCTTTAAGCCTTCCCTTTTACAGCAATATTATCGCCCAGTTATTGGGATGTCTACAGAAGCAGATATTTGTTTCTCTCCTAACACACGTCAAAACTCTCACAAGCGTGTTCGTAAAATCTGAAAAAAACGTCTTCTGAAAGGATAAAATCGTTTATCAACATTAATTAGCAGCTACTTAATACCCATGACCAAACACAAAACCAGTCGATTCAGACAAAGTGAGACATACGTCTAAAACAGTTAAAACAGCACACAACTGTACGTCAACACATTGAAAAACTTTAGTAAGGTGTGTTAATGCACTAAACTAGGGTACAGAAAGAAATTTGCTACGCATTGAACTAGGTCAAGAAGTAGAAAGCACTCGAGGGAGAATCAGATATACGATGTTTAAACAAACGGTACTACTGTTCACACGCGTAGTAATAATAGTTCGGCCACGGTAACACATTACTAGTGAATGTGATACAATTTAGGAAGAAACAAACAAACAGAAAGAAAACAAGCTGAACTTCTGGACTATAGTGGGACAGACGCAGTGTGCACGTAAAAAATACAGAAAACCGCAGTGCTTTGCCTAACTTTTGGTGTATAATATGAAATTTAACTTTTAAACAAGTTGTTCGTTGAGGTAAGACTGTTGGAAACTAAATCTAGTTTTATTTGAAGTAATAGTTTGATGAAGTGTGAATGTGTATGATAAAGTTTGAAAATTAATAAAGAGTAATGGTTGGAAATAATGCTTAAAAAATCACTTAATGTAGCATGAAGTTGAACTGGAATTTATACCGATTTTCTATGAAGTGGAAAGATCGGAACTAAAATCTAAACGAAGCTAATTTTAGTATTACGGATGTTTCAATACAATAAAAAAAACCTGATGTAGCGCAAATATTTGAAATAAACTTTACTGTGGTCTTTGGACAATTTCAAAAGAGAATCGTGGACTTAGAAAGCAGTTGGATCAGCGCCTGTTTTGAGTGATGGTAACATTCACCCCAATGGTTACGTTTTTGTTGATGATAAGAAACATTGGGACGCACGAGCTTCGTACTGATATCGAAATCCATATTTTTGTTCTAAATTTCCCTTGTTATATATAAGTAACCATTGATATGTAGCTTTAACAAACTCATTTGTACGGTGTTAACCCATAAATGTACTAGCCTGAAAGGTCCACGATTATTTCCTATTATTTTTTGAAGATGTATCGAACCATCGTACGCGGGATACTGAAAATCGCAAACTTTTTTAGTTTTTTTTTTAAGATGTATTATAATGCATGGATTAAGCATACGATATTCTGAAATATCAGGTAGCCAGAAAGTTCTTGAATATTTCTGTTTGACAATTCATTATAAAAACAAACGTTTTTCTAGGCGACATGATGCTTGTAAAAGTGTACAAGCGAACATGAAGTTCACTTTTACACGCGATGTTAAAAAACAGGAAATTTTCATTTGTTGTGAACTCAATTTGTCAATAAATGCGAACACATATAGATAGGAGTAATTTTGTATATTTAATTTTATAGATTAGGGAAAGTAATAGAAACTTGATTTTTCCAGGCATGTAGATATTCTTGGTAGCTTACTCTAGAAGTTGTACTGCTCAACAAAGAGGAAGAACTGTAGTTGACGGAAAAATACTAAAAGTTAGACGTTTTTCATAGATAATCGGGAATATCGGCCTTGTTCTGAGTGCAGATGTCTCAAACCAACGAGAACAACCTAATTCTTGTTGCTAAGAGAGTCATCCATCGGTCAACTCGAAAGAGTCGAATCAATTCAAGTTCGCGAAGCATAAATTCTACGGAACTTCGGATACAAGCGTTGGCTTCGACGCTTTCAATAGTGTTGGTGGTGTTAGAAGCAACTCGATTGCGTTTGAGACGGCTGAAAATTCTATTTTACGGAACAAGATTGAGTTGTCGGAGGTCTCAGGAGTACTCGATTGATGGTAAACTCGATTTCGAGGGTGAAAGCCTGCGCACCTGTCAGTAATTGAGGAGAAGTCAAGGTTAATGGGCTTGATTTTTCGAAGTTCAGGACAACTCAAGCCTGTATGGCTTAAGGTTTTCCGAAATTCCGGACAACTCAAGCCTATCAGGTTAAATTTCGCTATCCAATCGATTCCGCCCCTTAATGTGCTTAGGAAGATACCAAATGCACTAAATTACGCCTTCATTATTCAAACAACTTAAAACTAAACAGAAAGGCGGAAATTGCATTAAAACTGTGTAAACTGTAAGCATTAGATGTTAAGAAACGGCAGCGAATAGGCAGCGGATCACTCTGGTGATTGAACGCTAACGTGAAAACTAAAAAACAAATCAGGTAAGATAAAAACAACAAACGTACAAAGTATTTATGGATGTACTGTACATCAAATTATCACCATCAATGTTACCAATTACATCAACTGAAATATCTTGCTGCAATTACTGGATCACGACCATCCAACTGGTGGCTCACGGTCCCTCTTAGCTGGAACTGGTTCAAATCCTTGACATTTTTTTTAGGTTCCACATTTCCAGCTGCCTCCTTCACAGAACATAAAATCTATGTGCATCAACCTGTAGGTCGCGTAGGTATCCTGCAGTCGTAACGTTCTTTTTATTCCTACAGTATATTCCCGGAACACGGACCGATGTTCCAGGAATGCGTTGGGAATAGGCTTTCGTTTGACGGGTGGGGCGGGGAAGGCGAGAGTGGAAATTTTGGGATCCACTAGTCCAGGGTTTCCTGCATAACACCTGTATATGATGGATCCTAGTAAAGAACTAGGGATACAATTTTTCATATTAATTGGTAACGTACTGTAGTAGTTCTGCAATTTGTCTGTGTTAGGCCGCACTGAGGCGCTATAGAATCTTTTTTATAGGAATACTAAAGGGCAAATAACCCCTGTCGCAAAATAACACAGGCTGGTATGAGTACGGCTAAGGCACGGCAAATGCGCAAAATTGATGGTCAGAAAATTTTAAGCGGTGACCTACATGTAATAATTGTGCTTGTAGTCATTACTGGACGACATGACCGTTAAGTTGTAACCCTTTTTATACCGGGCAAGTAGCCACGTTTGGTTACTTCCATTACACTATTTCTACTATTTTTCCGCCTCCCGGTAAAGGGTTAATCGTATCGACAGCTTGAACAAAAGACACGAGTACAATAGGCTAGAGTATCACATCTCATGCACCGATCCATCTGCAGCCCAGGGTAGATACCAAGATATCCATGTTTTGGATTTGGTTAGGTGGCTCACAATGGGAGCAGGAAAAAAGCTGTCCCGAACTGACAGTAAAAGCGACCCATTAGGTCCACCCTTGGGTCACGATTCGTGGCGAAACTAAAAGCAGTCAAAAAGTGTAAATATGACATATTTCGTTTTAAAATTAACCGACACAATAAATAGATATCTATACTTGACAAAAAATATGTACGTACATATATATAGAGGCTGACAGTTGGCAAACATCCATAAATCTGTCGATGGCACTCAAGGAAGCGCTTCGATGACGTCCCGCCGATGAATTATAGCGGGCCAATCGCAACGGTCACGCTTAAATTGGCCCCATAAGTGAATAAGGGCCCGAGAATACGACCATTGACCCAACAGCACAACTGATGAGTCCCATCACCTGCAATAGAGGCCAACAGGTGGCCTAAAGTGGCTGCCGATCAATAGGCTGATGGTTTGTAAGCCATTGCTTATATGCTGGGGCTTAATCAAAACATGGAGCATTGATCGGGTGCGGTGGGTGCTGCATGGCGGCGGAGATGTTGTCTTCGGCGCATGGTTAGGTTCTGACGCCCACCAGTAGTTTTCCCTAATGTTTCTACAAATGCAGTGTTTTCGGCGTAGAGATGCAGACGTGTTGCTTATCGGCATGGTGTCTTCGAAATCGATTAGTGCTTTCTTTGATTTTGCATTGCCTATACGATGCCGATGATATTTTAATACTGCCGTTTTGATGCCTATGAGTTTCGACACTGTCCCTTCGACGCTGATGCTCATATAGTGGTTGACGTTGTTGCCTATTTGAGGTTATTTTTGTTTTTGTTAGAGGCTTCCTAATACCGATGTGTTGTTTTCGCATTGCTTCTCTGACGCCGTGTGCTCCACAATCAAGACATTTTCAACACGAGAAGCCACTTCATTTTTTGGTGCCGGCTTTTTTCGTTTTGACAACTTCTTCATTGTCCACTTCCGATTTGTTGTTATCGGCGCTCATATTCTAAACGGACGTTTATCTTCTATCGATGATTCGTTATGAGCAATACCGCTTGATCTACAGGTCTCTTAAAAACCAAAATGTTTTTGGAGCCTCGTCATAATTTAGCGCTGATTATAGTTCTTCCATGACAGCAGACTCCGCTTAATTCCGGTGCACTCTGCTCCTAGAGCGCAATTGTGCGAAAACCAAACCCGAACATATTCACTACTGACAAAGTTACTCCGCGGTAAACGTACGAGAAATTCGCTTTAGACGACGTGTATATAATGTATAATTCCTCTCCATGCAATAATAAAAAGACTTCAAACGATCAATCACATAACAATAACATCATGTTGGTACATTTATAAAGCAATTTTAACTCCGTCGTAACCTGTTCCCAACTCTAATAAAAGTTTCAACCACCCAGCGTAACCATCCAACATGACGAATCGTTTCATTTCCACCACACAGATGGCGCCGAGTGCTCTCGTGTTCAGCCCATGCCGGCGACCGCTCGCAGAATATATGATAACTTGCATTAATTTTTTATTCCAGTTTAAATAAATAGTGCGGCGTGAATGCAGCTGGACTTCCTCTTGCTTAAGTCTACAAGAATTTAGGCAGAACGGAGCCATATTTTATCAGAAGCAGGACAGTCACAAATAGTTGACTTCCGTCTGCTAAAAATAATTTTTCACCTACAGATATACTGCCTGAATGTTTGCTTTGTTCATTTTATAAACTAATGTAAAACGCAGAGCTTTCAAAGTTCTACTTTACAGTAAGTTTAAAATTATATCCGAAGTATTACTAATGACATTCAATCTGATTTACGGATACGATTTCAGTATTTTTTTTTTTTTTTGTAGAAACACCGCGAGATATTCGAATATTTTGCACTGCGGAAGGGCGGCAAGCGACCCTAGTGTGGGCCCAACTTTGCACAGTCGAGCAGCAGTTAGATTTTTTTTTTATACCGCTGAAAAAGTTTTTTGTGGTGCGTCTTATCCATGAAGAAAAAAGACACTTGTTCTGCACCGGATTAGAAAACATCAGTTTAGAGAGGCAGATCAAAAGGCGTCTTTTTAATCGGTTTCCACTGTATTATGTTTTATTCGGCTTTTCACCAACTCCCGCCCACAATACGATATTTTCAGCCCCGGTGTCCCCTCGCCTACAAGCAGAATGCCAGTATTCAGAGAGACCATTTGGCCATGCAATATAGCTATTGCCTTATATAAAATTATCGACACTTATGCGATGTCTTGGCAGCGGATAATATCAGACAACTGACTTCGGGTATCTCCATCTAAGTGAGAATGCATCAAGCCGCCTGTAACACAGCTAGTATCACAACACTATACGTACTACAGCACAGTACTACCGTGCAGCACAGTACTACCGTGCAGCATAGTACTACGCTTGTATCACCACTTGCAGTACTACAGCACAGTACTACCGTGCAGCACAGTACCCCTCGGCCTGATCTCTCGACCCGCGAGCACTCGCCCGCGACGCGCCGAGCTCGCGCGATCAATCGCCTGCGAGATAATTGCGAGATCGATGGAGTATGATTGCACCACAGTGAAGTGTACAGCCACTGTGATGCCACTTGTAATGATGGTGACAGTGCAGCATTACACTGGTACCAGCTGACTCCGGCAGTAGTTCAGAGCGGGCCGAGGCCTGGGCCTCAATTCCTCCCTGGGGATGGACCTCCCGCTCCGTCTGTCGCCGGCTCGCTATCTAATCTCTAAGCTATGCTAGGAGACGTGTTAGTTCAGTGGTTCGAGGGGTCACGAAAAAGAACGTTCTATTGCAAGAAAAGGGCGTCCTTGCAAATATTTAGCCGTCATATGTAACGAGCTGTGCACACTCATGAATGATATTAGGTTATTAAGGATTGATACAGACATTAGATTATATTTGGCCAAGCTTTCGGCACAGGTCGAGTTTGTGGTCAGCCCTGAAGAAGGCACAAACTCGACCAGTGCCGAAAGCTTGGCCAAATATAATCTAATGCCTGTACCAATCCTTAATAACCTAATACGATGAACCTCGACCGACGCACGTCCAGTCACGTTTTCGATACTCATGAATGAGTACTCATACGTTTCATCCATGAACTACAGTTCTGAAGGCTGTAGAAAATTGACAAATGATTTTTAGGAAGTCAAAATTAAATTCATTTTTATAGTTGCTCAGAGCCACCCGTATCCATGATACGCCCAGCGCGCATACGTTCGTATTTTCCCGCCATAATATTCCTGTGTAATTACACATTTTGGTAAGTCATACATGATAGACATATGAAAACCACGACGGTACTAATTATAGGAGTGAAAGAGTGCCTTTTGTCCAACCATACCTACAGTAGACACTCAAAGTCGTATGCTTGCAATGAATCTACAAGTCAAGTAATTTTCTTGTCTCACCATTATTGTCATCACTGACAGCCATCAGGTAATTCTCTAGATTGACCACGTATGTATTGAAATATAGATCCTACAAGGTCTATTGCTATTGCAGTCGGCATTTGCGTTACTGAATGTACGCAAAGACGCTATTAATAAATAGATAGAAGTATAGCTATAACTGTTTATCTCACTATTGTTCGTGGGCCTCGAAGGATTAGCTAATCGCTATAAGGTAATCTACACAATCACCCCTGGGGTCGCTGCTCGAACAGCTCAGGATGGGCGAACCTTGCCTTAACTTAATTATGACCCATCCTATGCCCCATGAAGAGCAATAAAATATATGAATCGATTAATTAAATCATTTTGTGACCCATTTCATAATAATTAATACCTGCAATGAAGTGTAATATTATCTACTGAACTTGTCCATCAACTTTAATATTGCTGTTTCACAATACCTATTTAAATTTAAACATGTGGTAGTACCAGCAAATGAACAAATTAATTCATACTTCTGTCTGATTACATCTACTGCAATTCACTCTTGCAAAAACATGTAAAACAATCTAATGTGCATTTGACTAAATAAAAATTGCAGGTTTTAATATGCCTTAAAAATATGAAACTCAATCAAATTTTTATCCAATGCTGGATAATATACATGTGAAAAATGCACTGACATGTACTCAAGTTTACAAATATTATTCAATAAACATAGGAATCAATGATATTAAAAGATAATATAAACTAATAAACTCCTAACTTAATCATTTTTGCATGTAATTACACATACAATGAATAAAACTTATAATTAACATTATACAATAAAATTGCGAATCAGTTAATTCATATGTAATAGCTACTATGGAATAAACTTGAAAATCAACAAATTTTAAATGTAATAATGTGTAACTAATTTGAGCAAAATTTAAAATTTATATTACCCAATAAACATATGAAAACAATATATAAAGGTGCAATATTACAACATGAACACGTGTGAAACAATAAAATTTTATTGAGATATGGTTTCTGCCCACCCCACCATGTGCGCGTCGGCATTTGGTTCCGTGCTGAACAGCCATCAGGAGAACTTTTCAACCTGCTGTATCGTGTCCGCCTCGACATGATCCAGCTCAAAGATCGTGACTGGTGCCCTTACTAATGCATGGACTTAGTGAACTATGCTAACAGCATAGTAATGACACCAAAAGTTCGCTCTATCTACTATGCAATTGAGTGCACGAATGAGAAAAAAAGTAGTCACGGCAGTACGTGGCTAGCGACAAATGAGCTGGTTTGGCTCGGGTCATGCCAAGAAACAAAGGAAAAGAGGGTGTTGCAGAACGGGTGTCTCTCTAGTATGACAAAACATGGTAAAGTGCAAAATTAATGCTGGGTACTGCAGAGCGGATGTCGTTAAAGTTATAATAAAACATGGTCAAGCGAAATATTAAATTTGGGCGCTGCAGAACGGGTGTCGTTGTAGCTTAACAGAACATGGCAAAGTCAAACATTAATAATGGGTAGTGCAGAGCGGATTTCGGTATAGCTTGAAGAAACATGGTAAGGCGAAAATCAATATAGTATTGGGTGCTCGTAAACCGGATTGTTATTATATAAAGCGAGTAAAACATGTAAAAGTTAAAATTGCGACACTGAATGCAGCGGAACGGATATAGTTATAATATGAAAAATTATGGCCAAGACAAAAACAAAACTGGTGGGTACAGAATATTTGGCATCGTTATTAAGTAAATGGTACGAATTGGTAAAACAAAAAAAACCATAATGCAAAATTATTTGATAGTTAAAATATAAAGCATATAG
>LQNS02020120.1:12482276-12501035 GCA_001587735.2 Parhyale hawaiensis | reverse complement strand
CGTCGGTCGAGGCAATAGTCTCCTACCTGCCAACTCTTGTATGAGCTTTGAATCCCATGAGTTCGATTCGTCAATTTAGATCTGTCAAGTGTCAGGCATCAAGAAGCGTAATCAGCTTGCAATTATCGCCTCAAATGCGATGCAACGCAACGACTTGAACTTAGCTGCATAATCAAGTTCCTTCACCGTAATGGCTACTTAGCTAAGATTCTCTCTACAGCACTGACTATAAAGACAATTACCATTATTATTGAACTTTAAACTTAATAACAGGTCATAAGTTTCGAATTAATGACATGATGAGTTTTGCTGAAGATCAAGATGCGATTCCTGTCGGGTGAATTATGAGCGATTTTCGGCGCGATATAGGCGAAGACATCCCGAAAAAGTCTCTTCCTCAAACCAGCACGCATTCCCGGGCACCGACGAAAAATACCTGCTTAAGTGTGCTGGTGCAGCACGATAACTGCGTAGTACGTGCTGTAGGAGCACGCTGAAGCAGGTATTTCCGCTCATTGCACAGCATTGCGCGCTGGTATTGGTGACAGCACTCCTCTCAGGATCGTGCAGGGCTAAGAAACCTTTCTAAACTAGTTCTTCTTACAACCTAGTGCTCTGAGGTATAAATGCGAGGATGTACCGGTAATAAAGTGGAGTGTATGTGTGTGTGTCGGCGGCCAGCAGGCAATGTCTGTTTGGGCTCAGCGCCTGTTGTCGTAAGAAGTTGCGCTATGCTACAGGTTGTAGGTTTCGGTTAGGAGCGTGTAGTATTCGTGTACTGATAAGTGTGTACTTAGTTCAGACTTCACACGTACCTCTTTATAAGGTTGATTCGACTAACTGCAGTAACCATAGAATAATTTAGAGTGTACTCGATCCCGCTCTTTTTCATGAAGAAAATTTAATTAGATCATAATTTAATTTGCATCTAATTTACGTTTACCTTAAAAACATTCAATTTTTCTCAATAATTCGCATCTAATTTGCATTTCATTTCATACGGTAGGTATTCAATGTGCAATAGGCTTCTCTTTAATTAGCATGAGTTAGTTTGGGTTCAGGCCTCTCTACGCACAACTATGGTGATTCAAGTGTGGAAAAGGAAGGGACATGTTTTATGCCAATAAAAACTTTGAACCCGTCCACGAGGGCTTGCCAGTAAACGAGTAGCGGGCATGAGAACAGTCAAATTTAATTTGCACATTAGCATTTAATCAGATTAGCTTTAACTTGCCTTGAACTTGAGTCGTAAGTGCTGTTTTACCACTTTAAAACAAGTTTCAGGCACTGATCTAACACAGAGTTACTGTATGCGAACATTTCAATCACATAATATGTAGTTAAATGAGGCAAAAATAAGTCCATGTCTGTGTACTGTGGGTGTGAGAACTGGCATCACTTATTAACTTACTTCCATAGAATAGACGCACCTAGTTGAAGGGAAACGACAGCTGTGCTGTATTGGAGACAGGGTGGGGATCTACTGAATGTCCACAGAATAATTCGAACCTAAGGCAAAGGAAATTTTTGCTGTGATTTTTTTTTTATTTATTTGTGTGATGTATCAATTTTTGTTGTGGTTAGGTTGCACTATAACTAGAAGTGTAGTCAATAGAAGAACAATTGACTAAAGGTATTTGTTTCCTTTTTCGTGAAGGAATGAATCTCAGAACTCGTAATTTTCACCTTACTTTATGTTGTATCTTAATATTTTGATACTATTTTCCAGTAAGCACATACAGACGTAACGTGATAGCTGCGAAGGAAAAGATAATAAGAGAAAATCAGGTAGCGACAGTTAGGCATTGAGTGAGGTTTTCCAGAAAAAAAATATAGTATTTTTGTAAATAATCAAAGTACCGCCAACTCAAGAACTGACGGGCAATATTAAACACAGTTTACAGTCAATTCATGAACTCATTGGGCTTTGTATGATAACCATTTGCAGTTCGAGGATAGTACAGTAGGGTAGACCGTATAGGACAGCTGCATGCAAATTTACATACATAATGTTAAGGTTAAGTTATGTTGAAAAATTCAACGTAATATTGGTAGGTATTGAAAAGAAATTGTTTTAATGAAAGTATACATCAAATTTCACGGTTAAGCTATGCTAGTAATCTAGTAACTTTGTAATAAGCTAGTATTGCTAGTTGTGAGCTTAATAACAGAGAAATAGTATATTTTATGGCTCATTAACGGCCATTTGATGCTAAAAAAAAACAATTTTGTCCATAGAAGAAACTACAGATCGCATTTTTCATTAATTTAATGACCGGTATTTAGTGTCGGTGAAATTTTATGGTAATCACACGATAAAGCAAAATCTTACGTTGCCATTATGGTATAAAAAGAATATTAGTCGCTAAGAAATTAAAACAAAATATGATAATTATTTTTAATTGTAGCTGTTGATCTTACGAGTCGCTAGCAGTGATAGTATTCTTTGCATAATTGGAACTGTAAAAGTGCGGTTAATGGCATCATGACGGCTATCTAAGAGTGGATGAAAATAATGGTAGCATGATACTAATATCATACTATTCATTAATGGGTGAACATTCGTCAACTGAACAATGAGAAAGGAAAACAACGAGATATTCTGGACAACCTGATCAGAAAGTGTTAGCCGTAAGCGTACACACTCATATCATTACTCATACGTATAGACAAACCAACAAACATACACACGCACAAACACGCAAACAACATGAAATTCAACATAAGTAACTTACCCGAACTGGGGAGTCAAGAAAGACTGGTAGCGCATGGTAGCTGCTGCGGTGGCGTAGGCTTCTGGTGACATCACTGTAAGGAAAACAGAGAAACTTGTTACAAACATGTTCAATGATAAAAGACTATTTATAGTGTAGCCGGCCGTCCAACTACGCAGCAAAGATCGTCACCTATGCAACTTTCATGCTCGTGGCCAATATTGGCGAATATTTGGCTATTGGCCAATATTAGCTTGTGGTCAATGCTGGCTATTGGCCAATAGTGGCTATTCCATGGCCAATAGTGGCTATTCCATGGCCAATAGTGGCTATTCCATGGCCAATATTGGCTATTCCATGGCTATAGTGGCTATTTCATGGCCAATAGTGGCTATTTCATGGCCAATAGTGGCTATTGTATGGCCAATAGTGGCTATTTCATGGCCAATAGTGGCTATTCCATGGCCAATAGTGGCTATTTCATGGTCATTAGTGGCTATTCCATGGCCAATAGTGGCTATTCCATGGCCATAGTGGCTATTCCATGGCTATAATGGCTATTCCATGGCCAATAGTGGCTATTCCATGGTTATAGTGGCAATTCCATGGCCAATAGTGGCTAATCCATGGCCAATAGTAGCTATTTCTCAATATTGGCTATTGATTGTTGTTGGCTACTGGCAAATATTATGTCAGCAACCGCAACATTATTTTTTTGGCAGCCCACAACAGCTAATTAATGGTTTTAGCTTGAAGGGCGGCTCAGAATTCCGCTAGTGATCCAATTTTGCAGAAACTTCAAGAGAAACTTAGGTAGATTTACTCCCTCACTCTACGCCGAGTCGAGATACGCATCAGTATAATATTCAGTCCCCATGCAAGAAAGTGTGTAGGCTCCCAGTCTGCTTCGAACCCAAAATATCGGTTCTTCAAAATTATACCAAGGAAATTTCGTAAAAAGTCATTTAATTCCTTGCTATATACATATAAGCAAATAAATATATATCTACGCACATACTGGCCTTTAGTAGTGTATTTTTTGGTAGAAAGCACAAGCATTTAGAAATAGATGGGGCATTGTTGGTGCCACTATCGAAAGACTGGCAAGGAAATACGTCTTAATTTAATTTCAAAAATATTTCAATGCGATTCGGAAATCAATTAGAGTGTAGCCGTAAGGCAGTGTATTTACAATGCTCATCATAGTCAACGGGCTATATAGGACTCAATAATATGAGATAGATGAAGGCAGGTTCACACGACAATCATATGACCGCGCTTTGTCAGCAAATCGTTCGAATGCTCTGTCGTGTTCTCATAAACGTAACTTTGTGTCTACCAAAAAAGTTGCTACAATGAAAGCAGCCAAGGCAGTTTACTTTGCAAGTGTTATGACTGCGCACTATAGAATAAGTTTTGATTCATAACCAGCACGCCTTTCCGTGCACCGCAAACAACAACCTGCCTTCCCGTGCTCGTACAGCATGAAACTGGCACCAAGGCAGGTATTTCACGTTACTGCACACGAAAGCGTGCTGGATTTTGGACAACCGGTTTCAGTAATATAGTCGAAATTCGGATGACTTTTCATACTTGGGAATAACTCTGAACTGAGCAAAGTGTACATTTTTCGGTAGTCGATCGGCCTTCAACAAGAATGAATCAGTTGAGAATGACAACAAAGTATGAACAATCAAGCGCAATATCAAAGTTATTCTACGAAATAGGTCAACTCAACAAATGGCGGCTTCTCACGATCCAGATAGGGTATCAGTCTTCTTGCACTGGTACCATTTTCTTGATAAAGGAAAGCATTATTGGGAGTATCTGTCTCCAGAGCTGTAATCAAGAAGGGCAGTATCGTGGTGCATTCTCTTGTTTCCTTATCACAAATCGTTTCAGTTTCGTAGAAGTACAGCAGCGGCATACCTTAAAGTATATACGTGTTTCATTTGGATAGTCATAGACAACACAATACCTAGGCGGTCCACTGGCAATATTTTTGTCTGGGCGTTTTTCAAGTGAGTCCTATTGTGCCGCGAGGCTGTTCCAAAATTTCGGGAAATATTTCATTTAGAAACTTTTATTGGAAATTTTGCTCATTGTACCGATTACTGAATCTGCGAATCTGTTCACACTTACGTAAATAAAAATAACCTATATAGGTATGAAAATCAGTTTATTATATCGCATCATAATATGAATGTTTTATCTCGGCATTCCTGCCGCAAAGTCACCGTCGGCCGAGTGCACTACTACTGGAGGGAAAAAAGGCGCAACGCATCTCTAAAAACGACAGAAGAAGAAAGATGAGGGCAGAAGAAAGAAACACTCGTACGGAAGTTTCTTCCGTGGCCCCCCACACGGGAGCAGGTAGAAGTCCCATGGGATGGGTCGCTTATCTAACAAACCAACCTGCTCAGCAGGAACTGCCTCCAACCGAACATCTCAAAGGGAAAAAGTGCCTGGGACAGCCGTTTGGATTCGTGGGACTCGTATCTATTTGGAGAAGGAAAGGGCCCACCACAATATACCCCGGATAGTCTTTTTTCACAAGCCTCATAATGTACACCACACATATGTACCGATGGGTATTAAACAGCTGCTGGAATATTTCATTTTGAAAAATGCCATCTCCCTCCAGAATGCTCAAAATTATCCTTGAAATTTTTATATGAATTGAGCTGAATATCGTAATAAAACCTGATCCATTGAATAAGGAAGAATCTTTAACATTTAGGGCCTTAAAAAATTCATATTCAAGAATAGAGAATCCAGTCAAATAATGCATGGCACCAGCTCCATGACTGTATGGGTTTGGTCTCCAGTATAAGGCATCATGTTTACAACTGACACTAGCATCATGTTTACAACTGACACTAGCGAAATACAAGGGCAATTAAACCGAAGTAGAAAGAAGAGACACTTAGCATGTCTACAGAAAAGTGGAACCATCCACGAGGGTACTCCGACAGTAAATCAAACGTATGGATACATGAACATAAATAAAGGATTAAATACGGTAATACTTTGGTCCAACATTTAACATTTAATCATTCTAAGTGTTGGATTATTATTATTTATTATTATTATTGGTATTCTTGGTTATATTTTAATTCTATACCCCCAGTATTAACCCTACCTCTCTACAGGAGCCCTTTGCCCCCGCAAGAATACAGTTAGTTATAGTCAGAAAGTTAAGCCTCCGTTTCTGAGCAGAACGATGTCACAGAGGAAAGAGCAAGGGACATATGGTATGCTGATAGAAACGGGGAACCCATGCATAAAGGTGTTCCCACACAGGGTCAATGAGCATGGGAACAGCAAGTCGGGAAAGAAGAGAAAGAACAGAATAAAGTATGAGCAAGTAGGAATATGAAATTGGAAAGGAAGCAAAGGCTTAATCAATTGTCATAGATACAACATGGATTAGCCCGCCTCTTATTGCCGGCATCCTTACGATAAAAGCAAGCTAATGATGTGTCTATGACAATGTGCTACATCTACGTAACAGTGCTGGAACTGTGATACAGTGCTTTATACTATCAACGAAGTAGCACTTTATCTAAGAAGTAGTACTACATCTGCGAAGCAGGGCTACATCTACAAAATAATGCTACCTACGCTAACAAATTAGTGCTGTATCTACGAAATAACACTACATCTACGAAATAGTGTTATACCTAATTGTCATATGTAAATTGGTGCTGATTGCAAACGATGAAGAGTCAAAAGCTGAGTTTAGTTTAATTAAAAAAAATAAAACTTTGACTTGAGTTAGAGCCAAACACGAAGGCTACATCATTAGCCGCAGCAGAGGGAGCTCTAAATGAGCACGTCCTGCCTCTAGAGCTGTACTGATAATGGGTACAGATACCGCACGCTGCTCCCCGAACTACACTGTACCATTAGTACCATGTTGTACTGCTAAATATCGTATGGCACCCTTGGTGCCATGTGGTACTTCTTGCAACAATTGTAACCTTGGAAATCCCAATGCTAAGTAGATACCTGTACAATTGAAAAAGTCGACACGAACTAATAATTAAAACTTGACGTTTCGGGATATTTCTCCCATTTTCAAAAACCTAATAAAATCTTTAATGGATACCTAACAATTTTTTTTATTTTTTATTTAAGGAGACCTAAGTTATGGTGTTAGCAGGGTGGGAGCTAGAGGGCTAATGACACAGTGCGCTATGGGGTCCTCATATAGGCGTCGAGCGCACGGGAAGCGGAGGAAAAACGGGCGAGTACAGTCGGGGGGAAAAGTGTCAGCCATGGTTGTGACGAGTGGTACAGTTGTAGTCATTATAATTGGGCGTCAAGTTTTAATTATTAGTTCGTGTCGACTTTTTCAATTTTATAATTTACCAAAGGATAGTAATTTTAGATACCTGTACTATGTATGTAGCACTCACAGCACCGTACGGTACTTTTAGTACAGTGGCATACTTTAATTACCATGGGGTACTCTCAGTATAGTACGCTACTATCAGCATCATGTAATAATCTTATACTGTCGTGGAGTACTTTTACCACCGTGTGATACGCTTATTGCCGTATGGAAACTCTTAGTAGGTAACACTCCTAGTCCCGTATGATACTTGACGTACCCTTAGCATCAAGTGGTGCGCTTAGTACTGTATGGTGCCCTTTCTACCGTGTGGTGCTTTTAGTATCACGAGTTGGTATTGATACAATGCGGCAATATACCATGTGGATTCTTGTACCACGTCGTTCTTTAGTGACGAGTAGCCTACTCAGTACAGGTTCACTATATATGTGGTCTACCTATATGATGCACGTATAATATATGTGCCTATAACTTAATTTAGACGCCTATTCTAGCTAAACCGAACCTATTCTAACCTATTCTTAAATAGCTTGACCTACTTATAACTAGCCTAACCTATTCCAACCGAACCAAGCAATTAGAGGCTGGGCCCACACTAAATACACTGAGACCGTTTTCTTAGTGCACACACTGAAAAAGTGTCTGCCGGCCAGCCAATTCTAAGCTAGCCTGATACACAGCGTTAGCTAGGGCACGCCTATGCCGAGAGTGTTTTCTCAGTGTGCACTCTGAAAAAAATATGTTCCAACAGCAGCACGTGTTGCCGTGCACTGCCGGGAAATACCCGCCTTGGTGTGCGTGAGCAGCACGAAACAGCAGTTTTCGAGCTGTACAAGTACAAACGCCAGGAGAGGTACGTCTCGACAGTGCACGGGTAAGTGTGCTGGTCCTGGCACTGCACTTTTCTCGTGATGCAGCATGGCCAGTGATAAAACATGGCCTAATGGACTTCGCAATGTTGGCTGAATGTAAATTTTCAGCCGTAACGAAAACAGGAAAACGGAAACTGAAAGGGTAAAAGGGAGGAACTGAGTCATTCCCACGCTCTCTCAATAAACGCACAATAAAAAATAATAATAATGATTACAATCGAAATAAATGTTTTGAAAAGGTTCTGCCATTTTGCCACGAAACTACAAAATGTTCAAGTAAAAAATGAAATCAGTACATAAAGTATCGCACATCATTATGTATTTCAATGAATTACATAGGTAATTTGAAAAAAAGTAACCGTAGACGCTAGCAGGTAGATAAGCACCATAGGGATGGATACCTTCAATAGTTAATTATTGAATTTTATTAGTTTATGTGATTTGAATAGTTAATTATTGAATTTCACTAGTATATGTGATTTGAATAGTTAATTATTGAATTTCAATAGTTTATGTGATAACGCTTTTTATATACCCGGCAGCTTAGATTATTGAATAGTTTAAGGCTACGTTTCCGCAGCTAATTAAGGCAATCTAACAGATGAAGAAGGAAGGGACACACAGCATGCCGATAGAAACGTGGAACAAATGCACAAAGGTGTTCCCACAATGGATCAACCTCCACGGGAACAACAAGTCGGGAAAGAAGAGGAAGGACAGATGAAGGTAAGATAAGTAGGAGTATGAAATTATACTCGGCAGGTAGCTAGTGCACCTCTCTCTTCTAGGCTGTAACTAGTGCACCACTCTACACCAGGCTGGTAACTATGCATCACTATAATTATACACCAGGCCAGTAACTAGTTGCCAGAACACACATGGCAAAGAAAAAGAAGATCAAAAGCAGCAGTGACAGAGACTGAAGGTCGGCAGCTGCAACCGCAAAAAAAAAAGAAATCGCAAATTTCATCGGAGTAAACACGTAAACTGGGGACGGTGACGACAAGCAAACTCACAAGTATATGCTTTTTAGAGCACAGGTGTACGGCAACGCTTCCTGAAACGCTAATATTATAGCAAGTAACCACGAAGTAATCAACTTGGGATGGAGACCAGCAAACTCACAAATACATTTTTTTAGCCACGGGTACACGACGCTGCTTGAAACACATATATATAACTCATTAACAGATAATCAGATACTTGCAAGCAAGGTTATAACTGATTAACAGATAATCACATACTTGCAAGCAAGGTTAACCAAATAACAAAAAACACAATCCACGTTTGGGGCCGTGTAAATAGTGTTCTACTTATGAGGAATAAAGGCTTGCTTTACGCTGCATAGTGTTAACATCATTAAATCAACAGTTGAGGCGCTAATTTCAGACTCCCAACAGATGTAATTCGTAAAGCGACGACTGAAACAATTAACTACACAAGTTTGTGAGCATTAGATTAGATTAGCGAGCTGGCAGTAGACGGATCATCAGGCCCATCCCCAGAGAGCCGCTGGGACCCACGCTCCGGCTCCCCAGTTACAAATAATGCCATTGCCACAGAAGAAAAATTGTTTCATTCGAGCAATGAGAGGTACCCGAAGTAGCATTCCTTACTCAGCAGAACTGGTTCGTCCCCTATTTCTGCAGGTTACTGCATCGCTAATCCATAAAACAACCATAATCCTCCTCCATTACTCTCCGCAACCAGAGTTAACTTCCGTATTATTCCCGACAGGCAGTAACACTCCCGTAATCCTCCCCTATACACCACTGAAACGCCCAGGCAGGCCGTAACACTACCATAATCCTCCCAAATACGCCTCTGAAGCTCCCCACGACACCTCCATCACTCTCAGTCAGTCAGAGGATGAAGTTGTGTACGAGTGTATGGCAACACTTAGCGGGAAAACCAAACAGAGGGGGCGGCAACACCTGAGGGTGTCGACAGGTAAAGCTAGTGCCACCTTAATGAGCTGTACCCTGAGGAGTACGTACACCTGCGGTAGGGTATAGGTACCTGTTGACGGGGTTTAAGACCCCATGGACGTGTGAGGGTACAGCTTGTAGTATTTTTTATATGATATATGTTGAATTACATGGCTAACATTGTGTCTGTCAATACGCAGCGCGCTGGCCTTACATATGCACTCCACATTATTTTCCCTCTACATCTACAGCTAGCACATTTTCATGTACATTCATTCACATAATGTTATTTGCTTATTTATCTTTTCAACCGATTCCATAGCTCATTACCTACGGCTGTTTTTTCTTTAATTTTCGTAATCAATGTAGCTATTAATTCCATAGATTATATGATTATGTTCTATTTTTTTTGGGGGGGGGGGATGGGACTACATTCATTCAGTCATTTTTGTGCCAGGCTGAAGAGGGACAATTCGCTAAAATTTGCTGCGTTCGCTTCTGACCAAACCTTCTTCGCCTCCCCCTCACCCCAGTCAGAAGTTTGACCCCCCCCCCCCTCAGCAGAGTCAGAAGTTTGTCCCCCCAGGCAGAGTTAGCAATATGCCCCCCCTCCCCCACACACACAAAACAACTCGGCCCCAGGTCCGCTCTTGACCAAGATGCATGCATTGCACGTCTTAAAACGTCCCTATTGTGACGTTAGTAAGACGTCGCAATTTTCTCTCTGCCGGTAGCATGGATGATAGGCCGCTGGGCGAGACACAAATGCCGGGACCACACCACACAAACACAAGCACAACTTGATGCGAGGATGTGCAGCCCGATATACATATAAAGTCGACAGCATATCTACGGTGGCGTGGACGAAATGCGAGCTGTACATCCTCGCATCAAGTTGTGATCGAGAGCGATTCAGTAGTGCGGCCACGACATCAAGACGCATTCGATTGGATAACGAAATTAAGCCTTCGAGGCATGACTTGTCGGAAACTTCAGAGAGGTGCGCTGACTTCGACCCATTAAATCCAGTTTTAGGCGTTGATCCTCAACTGGTTGCCCTTGAGACTTCCTGAAACTCGATCTGGCTTTTTTTTATAATATTATTAAGTAGCTTAAGTCTCCGTTTCCCCAAGTAAGGCGAACTCACAGAGAAAGAAAGAAGGGATATTATACGAGTGGTATATCGTTAGAAACATGGAACCCATGCACGAAGGTGTTCCTCCCCAGGATCAACGCGCATGGGAACAGCAAGTCAGGAAAGAAAAGGAAGTACGGATGGAAGTAAGATCAGTATAGAAGTAAAAAATCGAAAACCAGCAAAGTGGGCACGAACGATTGATGTCCCGAAATCCTAGCTAATGGCTATGGGAACCTAGAGGGCCTCCGAGGGCGCTCCCATCCTATGCCCCCTGAGGGGCGACAATCTTGCTTCGTAACATGGAACTTTTAGTCGGCCCTACGTAATCGGGCTGCTGCTAACACTTGCAACGCGATTCGAAGTAACAAAGCCAACGCTCCTGTGCAAAACTCCGGACAAGCCAAGACTCGATGACTTAACTACGCAGCTCTGCCCTCGAAAAGAAAACGCCCCTAGTTTTCAAACACGGCCCCTTAATTTTCAAGGCGTCTTACATTTTACAGCGATACCGTTTCCCAACGGTTTGATGTTAGGTAAATACACGGTGACCTTGAAAATTGTTAGCGATTTAAACGGCTATGTTTATCACCAAATATTAAAGTAGCAAGTAGAAGAATAAAAGTGAAAAGGGAGGACTCGTTCTGCGGTTGCGGTATTCGAAACGGGCATTGTGTACTAGATACTAATTCTACTTTACAATAGTTGGTGCGTTACGACCTATTAAAGTAGAAGATAATGACTATTACCTCCGCCAAGGAGGTTATGTTTTGCCGAGCTTGTCAGAACATAACTCAAAAAGTTACGGGCGGATCTTCAAGGAAATTGCAGGAGCTGTCATTACTGACCGAGGGCACAAATGAGCAAATTTTGGGTGTGACAAAAAGTAAGTCCTAGATTCAGGGCCAATTTGAATTTTTCGTTAATATTGCCTTGCTTGGCAGAGGTATGCGCTCTAAGAGTACTCTAGTTATATCGGTTTGTTTAAGTCTCCATAATTCAATGCTAATTAGCTGATCTAGGAAGAGAGAGAGAGAGAGAGAAGAGACATGTAGAATGCCCAAACAAAACTGGAACTCACGCACGACGGTGTTCCCTCACAGGATCAACGCTTATAAGTAAAACAAGTCGGGAAAGAAGAAGAAGACGACAGGAAAACATCATCAGCAGGAGCATGAAAGTGGAAGGAAGCAGAGTGGGCACGAAACACAGCGCGAGACGCTACAAGTCTAGCGCACAGTCGCTCTAAAGAAGCGCTAAGTAGCGCGAGACAAGGAGCTCCGGCAGACAAACAAGAGCGTCGGAACAGCACGAGCAGCTGCACCATGTCGGGCACGAGCCGACGACGCTCGTACGGATGGCTAGAGCGGGGAGGGGCGGGCAAACCTTCGCCAACTTTCTGTGCAAACGACCTCGTCCGAGTGAACTATTGTTCACACTTTTCAGATACATCAAGTTGCCAAGTTATATTGTTCACGTATATCAAGTTTCCAAGATACATTGTTCAAATATTTTCAGATATATCAAGTTACAAAGACATACTGTTCACAGATTTTCAGATATATCAAAAAACCAAGATGGAAACATTAAGATACATCAGGTAACCAGGAAAGTCCATGCGGTTTCATAGTGAATGGTCTAACATAAGAATACAAGAACGTTCTGAGTTACTCGACACCTTTACGACCAGAAAATTATGCTAAATCCATATTATGCAAAATATACATATATAGATTTCATTTTATTCAAGCTTTTCACTTCGCCACAGCGTAATCTCCAGGGTCCTTGAAAAAACATCTTCGTAGTAGACAAGAAGAGTGAAATACCAAATGCACTGTCGGCGGTGGGATACTATTCTAATTGCAAAAGCTTAGACAAATTGATGGTCGGAAAATATCAGCTGTTTCTATCAAATTTTATGACTGGGGTGTAGTCTGTTCCGCGCGTAAGTGCTTCTGTACTCGATGGGGACTTCTGCCGGGTATAAATGAGTTTCAGAAATGCAATGTGCGCCAAAGTCGATTCGTAAAAATAATAAATACATAGTACCATCCCGCTTTGTCTAGTAAACGCTTTCGATGCCTAGACATCTCTATATATTTTCAGGGTATTTTACCTCACGATATTGGTTTTCTCATAAACCTTTCAGGCAGAACCAATAACGTTCTAGTGTCGCCAATGGTTATTTCTTGATCCTACAGTTCACTTATCAACTATAATTTAAAATATTATTATAATTCAATAGTTTATTTTTCTGCCTATCAAATGACAAATCTCTGTGACTTTTCAAATCTTTCAACTCATTAAAAGAAATTATTCTTGGCAAACATTGCATGTCAAAGTTGGCCAAATTTTTACCGATCAAGTAACACATGTTTTTAGAGATGATGCATTTTTAAACTCGTTTAAAGCATTAATATCTGAGTTAAGCACCGCACTCAGTAGGAATAACAGGGACTCCACGTGATAAATCACACGGAATGTAGCAAGTTCCAAAACAGAAAAATGAGTGCCATATCCTAACAAATTAAAAACTTTTGGAGGAACGATGGCAAAATATGGTATGGTAAATTGCAACTTTAGTCCTTCACTGCCCAATATCCATGAACTATTCCTAGCAGGGCACGGTGTAAATAATGCCATATCTACGAAGCACAAGCGTTTCATGAACAAAGAAAGAAAAAGATGATACTATCCACAGGATATGCAGTAGTCGTCAGACAAGAGAGTAAGCAGAGTTTTCACTCAAATCCAGACATTTTAGGGTTAATCCTTTAACTGCCGTTTGAAAACCCTTCGCAGGAATAGCATTAAGAAAATAGTGGTGACTTGCCTGGTAAAGGGTTAATGCACCAAGAGGGAAACAGATGGCACACAACAAGGGAAGCTGCAGCAGTCATAAGACAGCGGCGTCTGCAAAGTTTCCACCCTAATTACCTTAATTATCCGTGACAGAGAAAGGTAGAATTCTCCCCACGAGGACCAGCAGCAAAGCAGAGTGAAGCAATCCCCAAAAAAGGATACGGGATGGGGAAGAGCGAGGAGGAAGAGCTAATGGGAAGTTCAGGAACCGTGACTGAGAAGCTAAAATTAGACCCACGGAGTGGGGAGGCAGGGCTTCTTCTGAGGCCCTTGATCTCCCGGTGAAGGTAACCTATTGCAAGATATAGGAGGCTGGGAGGCATCTGAGGCCCTTGATCTCCTAGTGAAAGCAACCTATTACAATATGGGGCATCTTATCCCCCAAGTGAAGGTAATGTATAACAATATGAGAGGGGGGGGCAAGGCATCATTTGAGGCCCCTGATCTCCGGGTGAAGGTAACCCATCGCACGATATGAGGAGGCTGGGCTTCTTCTGCAATCCTTGATCTCTCAGTGAAGGCAATCTATCGCAAAACAGGCCACTTTTTTCAAGCATTTACGCATAAATGACGCTTTCAGTGGAAAAGGGCGTAAACTCTAGAAAATTGTAAATTAGTTTCCGTCATAAACTGTGCATATGTACATCCACATGCCGAACAATAAACCTCAAACAAATTTACAGCATTCAGACTAAGTTCATATTTACGTTCGCAACTATGCCGGTAAGCGAGCTTGTGCATATTATAATATAAAAAACAAATAGAAGTAATACCTATTTACATGAAACTTTTAATTTTCAATATATATTTTTGGTACAAGTTCAGCATCGGCAAGAGTGGACCCAAGAAGATGTGATTGATTTCTATGACTTTAGGCTATATTAATATCACCAATGATACATTAATACCTCCTATCCTAGAATTTTACGCACACCAGACTTTCAATTCTCCAGGACTTCCCGAAAATAGTCGACGGCTTAAACAACAGACTCATACACAGAGAAATTTCTTTAGAACTAAGTCTATATTTACTTTTAAAACTTTAAAACTAGGTTTATATTTACCTTTAAAGGGGCCAATCTAAACTGGAGTCTCATTCGAGTTGCCTATTAACAGTTAAATACGAACTTATCGCAACAGACATTTTTCTGTGTGTAACTGATAACGCTCGTATTACCACAAGGCTATCAAATGACGCTTAGGCTTCTTTTACACCAAACGCATTTTGTAATTTTATATTTATGTGTACGGCCGTGGAGAAAAGGGTTAAAAAACATTCAAGTAGATTATTTCGTACTAAATCTATGTAAAGAATAACACTAGTACTACCACATAATTACCAAATGATGCTTAGCCTATTCTCTACCGATCGCATCATGTAATTTTATGTATCTACATACTGTATGTATGTATAGGACTGTGGAGAAAACTTTAAATAAGCAAATTGAGGATTTTAGTATTAAATCTATGTACAGAAGAATACGTTCGATTATTATCTGTGTATGAGATCACAGCTGTGAGTGTACGTATGTACGTGTACCTACGTGTGCGTCTATGTATCTGCTCGTCTGTGTATGCGTCTAGGTGTGTGCGTGTACGCATTTGTACTTAGTTTAAGCAGGTGTCCCGAGTTATTACAGGTGTACAGATGTTTATTTTTACATGGACGAATCGCTACAAAACTCTAGCATTTGAACAAATTCTACACAGCAGTCGCGTTCAGTGCAAACACTCTCGTGTGTGTCGAAGCTTGTGTAGCAGCGGTACAGAAAACTCCGCATGTTTTGTTTGATCAAATCAAGTAAGTTACTGGAAGCTCACCAGTGTGTCGAAATGAGAAATACCTACGTTGCAAACCATTTGTTATGGGGCAAACAATTATATGAAAACTATAAAAATACTATATCAACCAATATATACAGTATATAGCTACATACATAGGACATTTGAAAGCTTTCGTAAGCAGGATAACAAATCAAAATTAATGAAGACACGCATTTAATAAATTTCAAGCTCCTCCAACACACCCTCCTCCGAAGTTTACACTCGTCTGGAGCAGTATCATTCACTTGAGACGGCACTCAGCGTAGCCAAATGCAGATGTACTTTTCAGATCTATAGCTGTAAATTTATCCTTCTGGTAAGGCCATGTTCCCTTTGAAACTTGGCCAAGCAAGGTTATCGCCCTAACTCCCCGGTTTGGGGAGAAAAGCCAGCTGACACGCACTGACCATCCACCTTATAGTCTTGACCGGGCACCTTGTTATTGCTGGTTATCCTCTAAATTGTCAAAGCACTTGATGACTGAGAAGTCTACCTGCTTGTGAATGCTCTGTTATGTGGAATGACATGGCTCCAGAAGTCTTGGAGGAAAATGTGCTGAAGGAGTGTAAGGTTGTTCAATAAATGTGTGTATTTTGTTTTCGTTACTACTTGCCTAAACTGTTGGAATGTCCTACATCTAAGTACTTCCATAAATACAGCATATATGTCTCTCCAATAGAGAGATTTCTAGCATATATGTAAAGGGAGCAGCCCTTCTCGCAAACAAACTTTGTTACAAACGGACCATATTGGCGACCATTTACTTGCCTGTCAGTCATTACTATTATTCTTTAATATTATCTTTACTCTATCGACCTAAAAAATTGAAAAGTTGGTTTACGTTTACAAGCAAGTGGTCCATCGTTCGGTCGACTCAATATGCAATTTTCTAATTAAATTAATTAGACAGAAATTGTCTTTATTCGTCAATTTTAACAAGCAGTAAATTTTAATAAGAAAAGCTGTAGAGTCTGCAAATAGCATATTTTCAGATTTGTAGATGATTCGAAACTTGCAACCAGGAGTTTATGTAACATGCTCACAATAATGCCGGTGCTACACTAAGCGGTCACACGCCCAACTTATGAGCGGACATTCAACTCGCGCACTTTTCAATGGTACCGTCTATAGCTACCAAATTTTACGGCATATTGGGGCGAAATGCGAGCTGAACGGCCACCAATAAAGTTGAGTGTGCGATTGCCTAGTGTGGCCCCGGAGCATCAGTGACTTGCGTCTAGACAAGCCCAGGTGTCAAATGAAGCACAGTGTAGACGCGCGTGTAACATTCAGGAGTGTACAGGATCACCTGTACAATAAGCGTTTACAGACGTGGACGTAATTTGAGAAAGAGAGGGGGTAGTGCTGCTGCTGCTGCAGTGAACTATGAAAAAAATGGTGAAAGATTTTGTTTAGCTACTTTTTAGACCGATCTTTAGCTTACTTCAATTAATAATAATAGCAATGTAGTCTAAAATTGATAGCAACGTTCTTTGAAAAGATATATTCTGTTGAATAACTGCCATATAGAAAAAAATTCTTGTTGACTGTGCTCCAAAGAACCTATTGAAAAAAATGACCGACAGGTTATTCAGTTCCGTCAGCCCTAACACCTGATTCCCCTTACGGCCATAATACAAGTTTTGGCGATAATACATTATCGTCACAGACATGTTTTTGATCAGTACAATGTATGCTAGCACTACTGTTATACGGTAATGCTTACCATCAGTTAAAAGAATTTCAACCATAATTCCGGTTCTCGACATAATTCCCGCTTTAGCCTCAATTGCCTTAATTCCAGTTTTAGCCCTGACTCCCGTTTAGCCCTATTTTTCCCTTAACCCTCTTTTCCGTTCAGCCTTATTTCTAGTTTCGCCCTAGTTTTAAGTATTTCCCGTTCTAGCCCTAATTCCCGTTTTAGCCATGATTCCCGTTGGTGACACAAGCGATGACATATTTTCACATACTGGAACTACGGTACGGTACCCTAAAAAATTGCTACCCTAATTACCCTACATGGCACCAGGCACTACTTGAATTTGGCGAGGGGAACTTTGACCATACCACATATATACCACGGTCATTAAAATGCAGATATTTTAGCCATTTTCTCTTTACGACTCCAGAAATTACCATAAATTACCATATAGCACTTTGGCGACGCTTCATGACCGGCAAAGCCATGAAAATACATTATTCCAGGCCAATAAAATGTGAGCCATAATTCCCAGTTATGACACCAGAAATTAGCAGATTGGTAAAAAATGTGGCCTCTGGCAACTGTGGCTGAGAGAGGATCCGAGGGTGCCGCACGAGTGGCATCTCACAGGGCCAGCCGGCATGTGGAGAGCGTGAGCATCAGTGTCATGTGATACGTCATGTGAGAGCACACTCATGTGGTATGTGTGTGAGGGGCATGGTATGCTCGTGTGGCATGAATACGCGTGTATGTTTTTGGGGCATAAATATACTCATGGGCATGCGCTGCATGCATATGAGGGCATGGTTGTGTAGCATGAACATGCGCACATGGTGTGTAGCATGAATATGGGCAAATGCATGTGTGGCATGAATACGAACACATGCTTGCGTTGCATGAATATGAGCGCGTGTTTGTACGACATAAATATGAGTGCATGCTTGTGTGTCATAAATATGAGCGCATGCTCGTGTGGCATGAATATGAGCGCCTACTTGCGTGGCATGAATATGAAATAGGAGCGTATGGTCGTGTGATATGCAAACGCGCGCCTAAAGTTTCCAAATGAACAACTACAAACACAAGAAACCTCATGTTTTGCAGATTTCAATGTTTCAGCCATAGACCGCAGCAGTACTTGACTCTTAGGTCTAACGCTGGCGGCCAAAAGTCGGCAACGGAAAATGAGATTTTCTCAAGAGCTATACTTTTCCCCCTATCTAATACTGAAGAAAAAATTCCAAGGTAGGTACCCAACATGTTTCTTGCGGAGAAGGTATCTTGGATACGGCGGGGACGCACTTGGGCGCTTGCCTGCATGACCGTGTCTGGACATGTTCATAATAGCTCTTGAGAAAATCCCAT
>LQNS02020120.1:12461505-12482131 GCA_001587735.2 Parhyale hawaiensis | reverse complement strand
GCCTGCATGACCGTGTCTGGACATGTTCATAATAGCTCTTGAGAAAATCCCATTTTTCCCATTTTGGCCGCCAGCGTCAGAGGCCACTTGGACCTAAGAGTCAAGTACTGTTGCGGTCTGTGTTTCAGCACTGTGAGAAAGAAATTAACCCTTACGGGAAGTGGGACTTGATAATGAACATATGTTGATTCTCACCGCGTTTAACAGAATTTCGTGCACAGGCGATTACTCTGGCCAACTGGAGCACTCTAAGAGCACATTACCTCCGCCAAGCAAGGCACCTTTACCAAAAAATTGAAATTGGTGCCGAGACCATGATTTTCTTTGTAGCAACACCAAAATCTAATCATTTGTGCCCTCTGATATTATTAAGACTTCTGCAATTTCCTTGAAGATCTGCTCATAACTTTTTGAGTTAAGTCAAACATACAAACGAACCAACCAATCTGCACCAAATTTTGATCATTTGTGTCTTTTAATATTACTAACAACTCCTGTAAATTCCATAGAAATCCATTTAGTACTTTTTGAGTTATTGTGCTAACAAGCACAAAATCAAACATAGCAACAAACACACGAATGAACAAACAGATCATCACAAAATAGTAGTCATGTACTCTTCATAATAAACCTAACAACCCATATAAATTTTATAAAAATCCATCCATAACTTTTTGAGTTATGACATTGACAAAAATAAGGCAGACAAACAAACGGATGGACAGATTTTCACCAAAAGTTAATCATCTGTTCCTAATAGCATACTTCACAACCGCTGCAAATTTCATGCAAATCCGTCTATAACTTTTGGAGTTATCTTGATGACAGACAGTATAACAGACCCTACGAAAACATAGCCTCCTTGGCAGAGGTAATCATACTTTTATAACTGCCTTTATATAAGCCTATAAATCCATTTACATACATAAGTACGCATCGTACATTTACACTCAATTAAGCACATACATCTAACCCCTTTCACTGAACTATAGATCTGAACGTATAGACTATCTTACAAACACGCAGTTACCTTCACACACTAGAGAAACTATACACGTACATACACACGCATACAGTAATTAGACTGTGCACAAGAGTTGCCACCTAGTCTATATACATTACACATCTATATATATACACACAGCAAAGGCAGCACCACAGGACGTAATGTGAGCTTAGAAGCCCTGAGGAGTCAACTCAAAGACGGCCTTGGGTTTAATGGCGAGCCAATGCACCTTCTCACTCCAGTATACTGTGTCTGTATACTGTGCCTGTGTACTGTGTATGTACTGTGCCCGTCTACTGTGTCAGTCTACTGTGCCAGTCTGCTGTGCCCGTCTGCTGTGCCCGTCTACTGTGCCCGTCTACTGTGCCCGTCTACTGTGCCCGTCTACTGTGCCCGTCTACTGTGCCCGTCTACTGTGCCCGTCTACTGTGCCCGTCTACTGTGCCCGTCTACTGTGCCCGTCAACTGTGCCCGTCAACTGTGCCCGTCAACTGTGCCCGTCAACTGTGCCCGTCAACTGTGCCCGTCAACTGTGCCCGTCTACTGTGCCCGTCTACTGTGCCCGTCTACTGTGCCCGTCTACTGTGCCCGTCTACTGTGCCCGTCTACTGTGCCCGTCTACTGTGCCAGTCTGCTGCGCCCATGCATTGTGCCTTTATACTGTGCCAGTGCCCCTAGCTGAGGCTCTACTGGTGTTTCCGAGCCCAGCAAGCAGCGTCTGTTCGAGGTACAGTGCCTCACGGACTTTCGTGGCGGACGTAGTGCTATGCTGTGAGCTGCGGGTTTTCGCCAAGACTAGATTAAACATAAATGCATGTAGCCATGTTCAGTGTATATGAAGAACAGCAACAACGACCATTAATAATAAATGAAACGAAATCATTTTAAATTGTCAGCCGTCTTTTTCTTCTTTTTTTTTGCGGCAGTACACTAGTAAATAAACTAAAGAATCACTCAGGAAGAGCATGCCTCCGCCAAGCGAGGCAATTTCAACGAAAAATTCGAATTGGTCCTAAACCAAGATGCAGCTACTCTTTGAATATCGGCCCGTAACTCTGTTAGTTATATTCTGACGAACAGTAAGACAAACAGTCAGACATACAAACGGATCAACAGATCCTCACCAAAATTCAAAATTTTGCCAGTTGTGCCCATAACATTTCGAACAATTGCAGCAAATTTCGTATGACTTTCTGAATTATCTTAACGACAGAAAAAGAGACTCTCCGACAGAAACATTATCTCTTCGGCAGAGGTAATAAATAAACATATCAATAGGGATACAAACTATGCCGCGGTGAACACGTGGTAGTCTGGGAAAGAGAAGACCTGTATCACTGATACAGAAGATGCTGCGTGCGACCGACACCAGGTGGCGCATCAGGCGCAGATAGAGCACGTGCTCCAGTGATGGTCAGCATAAGCAGGCAAATACGGTAAACCCTCGATAAACCGAATTATATCGGGTAAGCCGACGTCTTCGGGTCTGCCGATCTTCTATCGGTAAATAAACCCCATGTTCGATTTAACCAATACGCCATATAGAAGTGCATGTTTGTATAGTTATTCATTTTCCACGGGAGTTTCGTTAAGACAAAGAGACATTCTCCGTCAGCGAATTTAACTAAAGCTTTTTCTATGTATCTATGTATTTTCGGTTAACATCTTCACAAGCTTGTTTAAGAATTACGAAGAACAGCCACTTCGAATGTATGTAAATATGCATAAAAATACTGAACATATACAGTATATAGATACATATATACGCATAGAACTATATGTATTTATATTCTCAAATATATTTGTATATCATGCGTTCCTAAAATTCATATTAGGTATATGGCAATGTCAGACAAATCAATATAATTTTAATTCTGACTTTCACGCAGGCATACCCAGTGCATGGTACGAGAATGCAAAGGACTATTATTTTTGCAACCATGCTTAAGTGATACAAATATAGGTTGTGAAAAAGTCACCAAATGATTGCAGTTTTTGATAAGTGTCTTAACTCGCCAACGCCCAAGGTAAACCTTACATGCTCGTAGCAAGAGTGATATTCATAATATCCAAAACATATAAAAAGATATCCAGCTTAATGGATATGCTTACAGGTATATTTGTATATTTTAAAATGCAACATTAGAAACAACGGAACTAATTTTGCGCCTTTCACTAAAATAAAATAAGACACTCGTTGAAGGATAGAAAATCTTAAATATGTATTCGCAACCGTCACAAATTCAGAGGCTACCATGAATATGCACTTATGGGCATAGTCAACGAATCAAACTACAGGATAGTCTTCCCAAAATTAACCGTCACTAAGCAGACTGCAAACCACAAGCCACGCTATTTACACAAGTAAATCATTGATAATACCTGCAAAAGAATAATATAATAGACATGCATTAGCAAGCTAAACTTACCTTTCGACCATTCCAGGTCGATGTAAAAGCTAGTGTAGCGAAATCCAAAAATGAAAAATTTGCTGATAAAAAATTAAAGAATATCGAACTGAATTCCCCAATCAAAGAAATATAACTTTTTTGCAATTCAACAAGTGACGTCATTAGCTAACAAACTGTGTTCTCCAACTCATCGTATGACGCGTTCTGCAAAAGCGAGCGTAACTGTCTTTCTAGGTGCAGTAGTAGCGACATGCACACCAAAATATAGAACAACGAAATATCATTTCCCTTTAGAGATACAATGGCAAGGACATTTCATTATTTCTATTCTACGAATTTGCATGGTGGTTTGAAAATATTTAGACATCACAACATCCCTCCACCTCTATTAAAAATAAAAATTACGGCTAGGAAACTAAACTACTTTGGAAAAACGTTATAGCTAGGGTTAAAAGTGAGTTATAAGGCAACAGTTTAGGGTAAATAATCAATCCCTAATTAGTGTGGTTTCTCGAGCAAAAACCTAATTCTCTTAGGGTTAACTCTTTTATTAATATATTAATCTTTAATTAGCATGGCTTCCGGATTAAACTTCGTTAATAGATTTGCTACTTTTTTAAACAATGACCGGTGGGTCTCACGAACCGTGTTACTAAAGAATACAATCCATTTTTTATACACTCGAATTTTTAACCACGACGTGTGTTCTTAGTACAGATAAGAGGAATCTTCAAAAGAAAATAATAACAATTATGCCCTTTTCTTTATTTGTCTAACATTAGAGAATGCATGGTTGTAGAACCGGTTCTATAGCTCGAGAAACCATACTTAAAAACATGGAATGTCAGTACTCGTCCAATCCTGCTTAAGCAAAACTTGTGTTAATTTCTTTCATTCTGAATGTTACAGTTACCAAGACCAGACTAATATCTTTAGTTAATATGCCAAAGCAATGTAATGGAAATACACGTAATACAACAGAGTATTTAGCCTTCGAATTCATATAAGTGGCACAAAAGAGCCCTATATAAGCATACGTAAGTACGAGGCATCGGTGCGCTCATAAAGTAGTTATTCTACTACTTTGTAAAAGCAAAGCGATATTGATTAGCCATAAATATCGCAAGATGGATGTATGTATCCAGCGTTAGTAAGCTATAATTGCGTACTTTCTATTGAAAGCTTTTAAAAAATGCGAGAATAATAGGAGACGAACATCAAATTGATGTATGCGCATTGTACTTGTTAGAATGATGACCTAGAATGTAATAGTCTTTAATTTTGCAAATCAGTAACAGTTTTGTTCTCATCGAATAACAATTTAGATTTTTGTAAGCTTCTAGCAAGGATGATAATCACTGTTGGGCAATGGACAAGTACTGATAAATTCCATGTTCGACTTATCAGTACACCTCAACACACTCCATTCGTTCCCAAAAAGTAAAAAGCCATATCTTGGCAAATAATAATAAAAAGATTGCAAACAAAAAATGCAGTAGCTGGAAGAGTTTTTTTTTTCATTTAAAATATTTGTTCTCCCCACTCAACCGAAGCAACTCAAAAAAAAGTTTAGAAAATCCAAACAAGATCTTAATTCCTACTTTCATGTCAGATGCCATTTTCTAAATTAGAAATCGATCGTTTAAAAAATTACGAAAACAAGCGCATATTCAACTAGATGTAACAAATATCATATTAAATATTATTAACTTCTAAGGATTTTCGGGAACGTTTAGCAAGTTAGTCTCTACAAAAATATGTGCTATTTACAATAAAAGGCAATTATCCAGAGATAATCATTTAGGTCACCGCAAATACACACAAAAAATAATAAATATCAATGAGTTTACGAGCCATTGTGAGGTCACATCTTCACTGCTCGTAACATAAGGTAAAGCTAAACAGTATATATGTAAAAAAAAATTACAATTAACACCGCTCTGTCAAAGTTTAAGGGCACGATAACCTTTATCTCAATAATATCCTCTGTGGTCCAAAGAAGTTGGCCATTGTGTTTCGGATTTGTAGATTCTTGACTGTAAAGGAGTTAAGATGATATGACACAACCGTATAAAAAAGGTGAAAACTCATTGCTAAACATATAAAAATATCACGAGACTGGTTGTATCATCAGATGCAAGGTCGATATTTCAAGTCATGTGCAATCTAGCTTGACTTGCCAAGATTTTTATTCAAGATGGTATCTTTTTTTTTTTCTTACTCTGATATATTTTGCAACAGCATTCAGCCTTGGGCGATCTAGTGCTTGCATGGTGCCAGCAATGGAGAAGAAATATGCACGTCGAGCAAGTTGTTTATTTAGTCGTCGCAAATGCTTTGACAAAAAGGATGTGTTGCGCTGATTAGATTTTATATTAGCAAATGGATGGATCAAGAAAGGCGTGTTATGGTTGTTATGTAATAGGAATTACCTAATGAGTGTCCGCGATATTTTAAATATCGAAACGTAGACTTTAAAACCTAACTAGCTACTTACAACACTTCGCCCTTCAGCTCAGCAAGCTGCAACCGCATTTGCATTTGACGTTCTGAAAAGTGTGAGTTACAGCTAGATACTACTTCCCTATAATCCAAAAAAAGTATCTAGTGCACACAAGGAGCGTGTTGAGGGAAGTACCAATAAAGTAGGGGACTGACCATAGTAACCCTGTTCGTCAGAGGCTGTGGAGGCTGACTGCACCGTACCCGCTCGTGTGGTGTTGTTGTGCTTGGCGCCGATGAACGCATAGTTGACGTTCGACTTGCGGCCTTGGATCACGGGGTTCGGGTTCTGCACTGCCCGAGCTGCACCCTTTGCATCAGCCATGGTGACCTGAAAATGGGACATTCAAGGCATGAATACATCGAAATATATCGAGTAAATCTGGGTAGTTGCTATAAACGTTTTTAAATGATTAGGTTTCTGACACCCACAAACTAAACGTACTGCTTTTTCCGTGGTGACGTGATAATATGATTTTAAAAAGCTGGAATAGACATAACAAACGACATTACCTGAAAAAATGAAGAATTGTGAGATGAGATTACCTAAGAAACAGCGATTAATCTTTGTACCATAATACGATCATGTCTACTATGTCATCAAATCGGCCAGTGACGGAGCTTAAAGAAAGAAATATACTGAAATGACACTAGTTACAGCATCTGATATGAAAATTCATACAATTGGATCACAAGAAATAACTGCTATGAATACTAACTACAAAATTGAGCAAACAGCGTTCAAATAAATAGCCGGCGAAGAATAAATGCTTTGTATTCTTCAAGCCTCGGGGCAATCTGGAAATGAAACATGTTACGATTTTAACAATGTAGCCTGCCATAAATACGTCCAAGCTAGATTGCAATTATAATGTGTTCATTCAGGAAAACTTTGGGCCAACCTGGAAGAAATGAGTCTGTAAAAATGCAGCTTTGGAAAAAAAAAAGTTTTGCTAATGTCATTAGTACAATGGAGAAACCTGTTGAAAATTAATATTGTTGAAGTAATGAAATAGCAAAATTCACAGTGAGTCGAAACTTGAACAGCAAGTATGAATCCTGCAGTTCTTGATAAATGACTTAGTAGGAAGCACATGCGAAATTATAAACATATATTGAAAAACGAACTACATTGTATTGATAGTCCCAATATTTACGTCATAAACGATTTACCAAAAAAAAACTAAAGCCTTTTTGTGTGTCCAGAGTCCAGTGTGTTAAAAGTCTAATGGCAGCAGACCCTCTGAATTGTAGTGGCTTTGGACCCTATTTCTCTCACTAACGTCCCCAAAATATATTAAAGCCCATAGAACTACTCGTGGTAGGTATATGACCATCTCCCGCGATGGGGGAGCTGAAATCGCTGAGTCAGCAGCTATGGCATTTTTCACATCTAGGTCAACCAACCTACCTCCTTGCACGAGATCATGATCATAGCCCAATTCTTCTGGCAGGTTTTAGGCAGAAAACACTCAAATATACTCATACAAACATAGACACGTACAGAACGAGCACATGATCATCTCTCTCACTCCGTGCACGGGTGATGCACGTCCTTGATTGGCTGGTTCTGAATACTTTTCTTACGTCCCATAACACCACAAAAGAATCTGGCGGTGTTCTCGCACTCATAAACAATTGATACCTTATTTGTAGAGAACTAAAATAATAACGAAATTTCGTTCACTTGGTTATAGTGCCAGGAATTTGAAAAAATATAATTTGGTGCTATAAAATTGTTTATCTTGCATTTACTGGACAACAATTTCGTCTCCTTGATGAGAAAAGCTTGTAAAGAAAGTAAAGTTTTCGCTATTGCCAAATGTTGACTGCAAGCAAGATGCTGCTTTTTTTGTGCGCAACTTCCCCTTTTTAAACTTCCATTTTTTTATCCTCTATTCCTATGTCTTGTTTAAGCTTCACTTTATTTAATTTACTCCGTTGTGAAGAAAGTAAAAGTATAAATTACTTATTCGATTGTAGAAAGCTTACGTACAGTCAAATTAGAAAATTCAGCACGTCACGTTACCGATATTTAGTAGGAAGCAGCGGCTGCTTTACAACAAATATATTCAGTTAGTCTCGATATCAATTTAAGCGTCTCGGCTAAATTAAAAAAAAAAAATCTAGAAGTCTTGATGAGAGGATATTTTTAAAGAAGCAATTGATTTATGGTATAAGATTGAGTAGGTTTCGATACCAGGGTGCGTAGAGCGGAAGTAATCTGTTAACCCGAAGAGCAAGGTCTGGATTAAATTCAGATTCAGTCAATTTTATACCCGGAGATTTAGAAAATCACGCAGCGTCTGGTTTAAACTAATAGATTCAGTAACTCTCGATACCAGGACATTGCAAAGCGCAGTGCCTGGCTTAAATTGAAAGATTCAATAAGTCTCAATACCAGGACGAGTGCCAAAACACACAGCGCATCTTACCGACAGTGCATCGCACTTGTTCCTTGGCACAGATCTGAAGAGGGTTGGTACTTCCCTGATGCAAGGCAGATTTTTACTCTCAGTTTGTTTAAGATGATGCGCATAATTTCACGCTGATGAATGGTCACTAATGCGTTGTTGAAGAGGGCTTTTAATAGATTTCTCTGAATTGTGACTCACTGCAGGTTTTACCCACTTATTTTTTAGTAATGACCCATATTTCTAAGTGATTTTGCACATTTTAACTCCAAAGTGTCAGATATTCTCGATAAAATAAGTTAAATTAATAATCACATCAAACTTTTCTATGTTTAATTAAAGCGATGACTAGACTATATTTCCAAAATCATCTCGAATTATGATAATTATGAAACTCATATCAAGCCAAACATAATATCAGTTATAGATTGGTGCTATGAATAGCTTGTCAAATACAATACATATCTTTTCGGTAATTATCTTCAGTATTAATCTTAATTATTATATTGTACACTATTGTATTGTATACTACCGCAAATACAGTGGTAAACCCTATAATCCAACTACCATGCATGTTAAGTTCATATTTTGTAAAAAAAAGTTAAGTAAGTGCTTGTATTAAAAAAATATTAATTCATGGGTTGAATGTTTTGTCAAACATCATCAAACAACGAATATCTTTTCAAACCTCATATGCTCCTACATAATACATACACGTACTTAGCAGTACTATGCAGCGACCGGGACAGTCTGTCGTAAGTAGTAAAATTCAGTTTGTCGTTTGTCATACTCAATTTTTCAATATTTGAATTGAACTGAAGGAGTTTGCTTTGTTTTCAAAGCTAAGTTAACTTTTGATTTTGATAAAGTGAGCTTCAAAAATTAGAGATACTCAACTTTAAATGAGGCAAAGTAGTATTAACATGCAAATGACAGAGGAAATTCGCATACCGTATAGCCATCTATCACCACGTTTTAGTAATTACTCTATGGTACACAACACCCACCATTACCTAAATTAATAGTGTAATATTATACCATATAGGCTATAGCCCTTACACTAGCATAGGAACATCTGTTTAACCCTAGAAAAATTCATTTGTCATCTGATTCTATATGAACACGTGCGTGTACACAAACGCACACACCTATGCACGTACAAGCATACTTAAAACACTTACACACACACATGTACATACACACAGGTACATGCACACAGGTACATGCACACAGGTACGTAAACACAGGTGCGCACACACATGTACGCACACACAGGTACGTACACAGAGAAGAGATGAAGACACCGCAGCAACGGTACGCATGTGTACAGACAACCACAGCCAGCAATACGGTTGACTCACAAATAAAGACACTGTCGCCGTCGTGATGACGACCGTCGCACGGTCGCACAGTGCCATGGCCATTGTAGTACACCGTGCCATGGATACACGCATGGTACCTGTGCGGCACGGTACCTGAGCGGCACGGTACCTGTGCGGCACGGTACCTGTGCGGCACGGTACCTGTGCGGCACGTTACCTGTGCATCACGGTACCTGTGCGGCATGTTACCTGTGCGGCACGGTACCTGTGCATCAAAGTATCTGTGCATCACAGTACCTGTGCAGCACGGCACCTGTTCATCACAGTACCTGTGCATCACAGTACCTGTGCATCACAGTACCTATGCGGTACGGCGCCTGTGCGGTACGGTACTGTGTCAAGCGGTAGGTACCTATGTGATACGATGCCTATGCAATACCTCCCAGTGTGGCACATACCTACTCCATGGGACACATTCCAATATGTAATGACAGTCGCTACCAGTATAAGCAAGCTAGTTCACATCAACAGCTATTACGACGATGGGTCAAGAGAAGATAAAAAAGAGATAGGTAGTACGTCCGGGATGCGCTATCGTCTCTCACGACGGAGATGTGTGCGTGTTTGTGTACGCAGATCGTGTGCGCGTGAGCGGCGTTCAAGTTGGTGCGCCGCGCTTCTCGCTGCATCGCTGATTAAGTTGGGTTAGGTTATGTAACGTTAGATAACGTTAGGTAAGGTTAGAAAGGTTAGATTGGGTTAGGTTGGGTTAGGCTAGGTTAGAAGATTAGGTAAAGAGGTTAGGTAAGGGTAGGTTAGGCTAGGTTAGGTTTGCCTCGGTAGTGTTTGTTTTAGTAGTGGCGCCAGCAGAAAAGCTTACGTGAACGCTAAATCGTCGTGAGAGACGATATATAGTGCGTCCGGGATAATGAGCAACCCGTTCAAGGAGGCTCACCGAGCAGGGAAACAGTAACTTGGAAAAGAAAAGGAAGCTTAGCTCAGAGACTGTTAGCAGGTGTGAGACAAAAGGAAACATAATCAAGCACTTTGTTCGAAGAACTAGCGACGGCTGAAAAGGAGCCTATGGCATCTCCCGACGGTACAGCTCCTCATGTATGCAACGCATAAGGTGTATACTTCAGACGACACTCATGTAATTTCACCAACCAATCAGCGGCCGTATTTTGGTCACGTGACACCCTCAACACGCACCAGACGCGCGTAATAATTCGAGCCCGGGCGCAGTCAGAGCCAAAGTGCTGCGCAGGAATGTCAATTGGCTCTCCTCTCTGACGTCAATGCGCCGAGGTATCTAGACCATTCGGTAAATGCTTTTTCGCTTGACTGAAACGAAAATAAATATAGGAATGAAACACGGACTTCGCTCAAGGCATATTTAGTTGTTATTCTTATTTGCTGTTTCACTACTAGTCCTCTTAAATCTTGTCAATATGCATCTTGTTTCTGAGGATACATCACCCTCGCCTAAAATCGACGTGCGGACAAGTGTTGTCCATTTTTCGCACTTTAGGCCCAATTTTCTGGTATACCCGAACTTAATTTCGGGTAAATTAGTAAAAATTCAGGTTCTATGTCGAGTAGGTTAGGGGGGACAAGGCCTGTTTTTTTTTTTCAATTATTCGGGTACAGGCGCGTTTAGTCAATGGTGAGTATGGGTGCGTTTAGTCAATAGTGAGTATGGTTTAGGGAATTTTAACAATATCATTGATCGTAGTTGATACTACAACTTCACTAACTACCCCCGTGAAGCTTTGTTTCATCTGAGATTATTTTGCGTAAATTGGAAGGAGATAAAGAGAGAAACATGGGAAATAGGCTCACCCCAACGGAGAACAGAAAGTCGGGGAAAAGGAAGAAAAATAGAACAAAGAATCATTAGAAGGAGTACGAAAATGCCAGGAAACAAAGTGGTTACAAAAGATACCATACGACTGTTTGGCAACTTTCGGTGTTTCGAAATCGACGATAGTGTGCATCACAAACACAATACCAACATGGGTTTGAAGATTATTGTATTGACCTTCTTCTTGTCACCACTGAAGTAAATCAGGGAAATATCAATATTCATTAGTAGTAGTAGAAGTTTTTACTAGCGCTTCAGTGGCACACTGCCTATATCGCGCCGAACTATTCCTGTGTTTAACCACAGGCTCGTTCGCCGACTAGGGCGCGTTTTAAATTGTCAATGATTTTTGTCTCGGCTGTTCTGCCAGTAGGTCTCAGAGTGGTCAGTGCGCTACTGACGGGAAAAAGGCGCAAGTTGAGCATTTCCCACCCCCGGGCACGGCTGAACGCTGTCGCTTAGTTACGCCGCACAGGAGAAGGAAACGAAATACAAGAAAGTAGAAGTCTAGCGGGAATAGGTCAGCCACCTCGATCGGCAGCCCACCTCCCGAAACAGAAGGGGAAGTATTGTTTGAGAGCCCACCCAACTTTACAAAACTAACCTCGTCAGCAGGAACTGCGGCCAGATGCTACATCCCCTGAGGAGAAGGCACTCGGGACCCTTGGGTGCGTGATGCCCAAACATATTGTGGCAGGGAAAGGTCAATATTCAGTAAACTCAAAGGAAAACTGACCTTACAATTTAAAGCCAACGGAATCTAACTTTTGCATATACATATACATATATATTGTTAATTAACTTTTGCATATACATATATATTGTTAATTTACCAACACTACTACTTTTTATCTGCACATAAGTAGGATCCAAACAACTCTCACATAGTATTACAACAATAATATCAATATAACTTTTAAATATAAATGGTACATAAACCAACCTGCAAAGAAACCGTGAATGAGCTACACCAATTACAGAAGGAACCTACAACATTAAAACTTAAATTAATGATACTGTTGAACGTCAATTCAGCGAACAATTCAAGTACATAAAAATTCAATACCTTTCACGCACATAGGACACTGAAATTAAATTAAGCATGTATTGGTTACCACCTCAAGTCACATCAACATACTGAAAAAATATCAGTCTGTGCCTAACTATTGTTTAATTAATTACTGAAATGAGAAACCACAAATTAGAGTTTAAAGTAAATGCAAAAATACAATTTTCCATCCAATACCTGTTCAAAAATTGTGACATAACAACAAATCTATGGAAAAGACAAAAACACAAACACACCTAAACACACACAACCACGCCAGTCCACTCTTGAATATTAGACAAAAATTTTCAGCGAGTTCTTGGCCATGGTAGAACTTTCCTAAAAATTCATTTTTACTAATTGGTAATGACATGTTCACCAAAAACCGTAACCATATCGTCGTCAATTTTTAAGCAACCCTTGTCTTTTATATAAGTAATTGTTGATTTGCCCTAACAGTCTAGCTCAAGAAAAATAGAGACGACTGTATCAAAATTTATGATATGCTTTTTACTCGTATTGTGATTACATTAATTTTTTTTTTAGCTGGAGCCGGTATCACGTGCATCGAGAAGAAATTGCAGAAATTTCTGAAGAAGGACATATAACTTTATTTAAAAACTGTAATAAGAATCACTTGAATCGAATACAAACAACAAAAATTACCACGCCGGTACACATTTAAATATTGGAAAAAAAACTACAGTAGGAATCGTGTGAACCGAAAACATTTTTCATAGTATAACTATGGCACAAAAAAAGCTGAAAATCAATGCCTTGATGCACACCATTCCACGCGAAAAAAATACCATACTTCACTGCACACGAAAACAAACTCCACGTACGGAAATTTGTATCTTTCACGCAAGAAAAGGCAAAGCAATCGGCACAACCACAGAAAACGAAAGATCAGTCTCGGTATTTCAGCCGAAATGCTAGTGCGCTCATCATCGTAAGTGGTATTCCTTTGTCTAGGTTTTTTAATTACGTGAAGAAACACAGAAGACAGCCGCAAGAGATAAAATTCTGCAAATTTATAGGGGATTGGTACCTAGCCATGAGAAAGAACTGACTAATGACTTTAACGACAGCTGCTATAGTTTGCCCCATCATATGAATATGTTCATGACGGCCTCATTTTAATGCTGACTAAGGACAGGTGAGGAATACGGTGACACTGCTATGGAGTGAAGCAATTTTCAAGATACAAAATTATATTTTAAATCATATGCTGGCTTGTGGTTGGTCATAATGAACAGGGTGACATGAACTCATGAAGATTCTTAATTTCGCTAGATGAATAAAAATGCAATATAAGTCTGTGTGTATGAATGAAATTCAAAAAGCGTGAAAAGAAATGCATGAGATTCGATTTTGGAATGATAGCGATTTAGAAAAAAAGAGCATTGCATTTCTGCAAATTTAAAAACAGGCGCGGGTAGCCTAATTCAGTTTCAGAAAAAGCTTTTCCGAAGTTTAAACACCATTTGAATTATTTATGGAATATCTTCTTGATTCAAAATATAGGAAAGAATTGAAAAAATATATGATCAAAGCTTGTATGACTTAACTGAAGTGGGAGGAAAACTGTAAGTGTAAACCTAAACTAGGACTAAACCTAAACTACGACTCTTTGGTTTTATGGTATCATTACCACCATGCTTGACAGAGTTGATATGGATCACATCTACATGGTAGAAATATGGAAGCATTGATCCGCTGCTACGATGCTAGTGATATGAAATCTGTATGCGCAGGCGTAAAATCAATGTTAATGAATTTCTCTGTAAAAATGAGTTATTTAACAGCATCATGATCGATTTACAATCAAGCAACTGCGAGAAAAAATTATGCTAACTAAAATGGAGAAAAATATGAGATGAAACTGAAAGTAAAAACATAGCTACCAAAACATATGATAAGCCAAAACAAAATTAATAAAATAGGTCGTACTCAGCGCTCTACGAACCTATGTAGAAAAGGTATTACAGCATACCAAGGTAGTCAAAATAGGGATTCTATAAAAAATATACCGCAAAAAAAGCGCAAAATACATGTATGGCAATTTCAATTCATTATGTCCATGAAAATACCTACTTGTCTGTTTTTGTGCTGAATATCGAGAAAAACGTCAATGTTGAAATATATAATTGCAATGTTGATACGGCTTCTAGATAACAGAAAAATAAAATTTAGTCAAATTAAACTGTATTCGCGAATCTAAGGGTATTAGAAAAACAGCGCAGTGCAAAAACATAATAAAACGGTGTGTTTTATGCTTCCAACGACTTATATGAAAATCTGACGCATGTTTCCCCAAGATAAGCGACAATGTAGACATTGTCACACCACATAATTATACTACCTACTCGCACGCTCAATATTTATCTAGGCTAAGAGTGGTGGTGCATGGTGCTGTACAGTTTAGAATAAGGTTATTTTTTGTCATTATTAAGTGAAAGAGAGGGTGGCTATTAATATCATGTTCAAAAATGATATAATGTGGTTGTCTAAAAGAAAAATCAACCAAAAAAGACTCCTTATGTTGGAAGCAGTCGATAATCCCGATTGAAATAAAGTTGCCACAAACGTAATTTAGGTTTGAACTTTGATATGGTGTTTAATTCAGTAGGAAATAATTCTTAACCCTTTGATTTTTAGTTACGTGGCACTAGTGGCATAACACTCAATGTTTCATAATAGAAACCCTTTTAACTGAGCTCAAATTATTATTAACGCATTTAGTAAAAGATACAGATGTGTGCTATCGATAGTTGAAAAATTTCAACCGTAGAACACGCCACACCAGTTCAACACGTGAGAAATTCATCAACCCACTCTTATTGAAGAATAAACGAATATCTTCAACTTTTATTGTGATGCTGAAAGTCAGGTCAACATTTAATGTAATTTGAAAATAAATGAAAATTGAACTGGTTCTCTATTTTCCAATTTACTGAAAAAATTTCTGTGAAAAACCCAATGAGGTCTATCCATAAAGTACCTTGCAAATTTGCTGCTAATTATTAGTTGCAATTGTATAGAAAATTTAGGCCCATTCTACCAGTGATGATTGATGAGTGGAAATGAGCAATATATTGTAATAATCTAAATCAAGGTGGAGCCCAATAAAAACCGGTACAACTTTGACCGAGATACCGTAGTGTTAAAAAATTCTTAAAGTTGGGCTAGTAAGTATACTGAATATGGAACCAAATGGAATGAATTTGCTAAAACTGAAAGTATTATAGCACTTTGAGAAATTACAAAGAAACGTGAGAAAATAAAATTTGGAGATTTGACCCTGATTTAAGTGATCCCTTATTTGAAACGATCAACAAAGAAATTGAAAACACGAATTCTGAGTGAATCAAAATGACGTACGTATAGAGTAATACCACCCAAATTTTCTAGGAATAAAAAAAATTGACAAAATATCAAATTAATTTTTTACAAACTTTTACAGGTTACCAAATTGGAAGAGGAATGGTAATAACAGTAAATTTTGAACCACTAAAGTAAATATTAATGAATTTTTAAAGTCGGTTGTTAGATAAACTAGGAAGAAACTGTCCTAGAAGGAAAGACTGTAGATTGCGTACAGATTTAGTTTTGTAAATTTCTAACAGCGGAGAGAAAATTAAAAGAACTAAAAAATACCTATTTAGAGAGAATTAGGATTAAAATTCAAAAAATACCAAAGTAATATGTGATTAGGATGAAGTTTCCAAAAATTAAGTTGGAATGAAATGGGATGAAATGTGAAAAGTAGCGAATTTGGTAAGAATTAGGTTGAAGTTTGACAAGTTACCGAATCAGGAAATCAGTAATCAATCTGAGGAATACTGCAGTTACCATTTGAACTACTCATACACCACAACAACCCTACAAATGCGGCAGACAACGCAGAAGTAATGCAGAGTACAGAGACACCAAAGTCAGAGGAAAAGAAATGCAAACACCCGGTGTTACTTACAGCAGTGTACTACCTCGCACATGTAGAGAGTGTAGCGTAGTGTATGTGTGAGTGTAGGTAGGTGTGTATGAGGTGAGTGTGGTGCTGTGAGAAAACTGTTTTGGGGCAAGTAAGGTGAGTGTGGTGAGAGGGTAGTTTAGTTTTGTGTAGTACTCGCGGGTGTAGAGAGTTTGATGTAGTGTGGGTCAAGTGTATGTATAGGGTGAATGTGGTGCAATAAGAAACCCGTGTTTTAGGGTGAGTAAGGTGAATGTGGTGAGTAGGTCTAGTGCGTACTACTGCGCGTGTGTAGAGAGTATCGTAGGGTGTGGCAGAATCTCTGCATATGTTTATTACGTGTGTGTGAGAGAGGTTGAGTGAACGAGTGTATGAGGTGAGTCATGTGAATATGGTGAGTACAACATTGTACCATAACTCGCAAGTAGAGAATTCGCACTAGTGTGCGGTATGTAGATGCGTCTGTGAGCGCTTGGTGAGTGGTTCTGTACGTGGGGTGCGTGTCATGGTGAGCAGAGTTCATGTGAGACATGAGTAAGACTGGTAACGTTTAAAGAGTAAACTATGAGTGGGATAAGTAACATATGTGTGGTGAGTATGATTGAATGATTTTATGAGGAAAGTGTGGCCTGAGTAGGTGAGTAAAGCAAACGTGGTGAGGAATGCTGGTGTAACTTCGTCAGTAGAATACTCATGAGAGTGCTGAGAGAAAAGGCTATGGTGAGTAAACTTGTGCGATTTCATGAGTAAAGAATACGCAGGTTGTAAGCGATCGTATTGTATGAGGCGTAATAGCGCCGTGTATGAGGCATAGCATCGCCGTGTATGAGGCGTTGTATCGCAGTGTATGAGGCGTTGTATCGCCGTATATGAGGCGTTGTATCGCCGTGTATGCGAAGTGGTATCCCCGTGTATGAGGCGTGGTATCCCCGTGTATGAGGCGAGGTATCGCCGTGTATGAGGCGTGGTATCGCCGTGTATGAGGCGTGGTATCGCCGTGTATGAGGCGTGGTATCGCCGTGTATGAGGCGAGGTATCGCCGTGTATAAGGCGAGGTATCACCGTGTATGAGGCGAAGGTATCGCCGTGTATGAGGCGTTGTGTCGCAGGGAAGACGGCGATAGCAGCATTATCGTCCCACGGCCGACTAGAAGAACGACAACAGTTACTATACGATACATTCATTAACGTTGCAGTTACTGTAGGAAAAATGCTCCAGTTTACTGTATAGATATTTGACAATTAAGGCTCTCATATTACTATATTCGGTTGACAGCTGAGGTCATAAACATAAACAGTCCTCGTTGAAAAAACATCAACAGCGCATTTTTTTTTAATGCTGAATTGATTGTGCATATGGAAAACTATGACTTGAATAAAAGACACTTGTTGACTTGTTTTCATCGGGAACTGTTAGCAACATGAGATTAATTCTGCACTTCTGACACAGTACAAAATCAATTCAACAAAGTCAACATAGCTGCTATAAAAATCTTCGGGCCCTGTTGAGAGGCAGGATATTATCAAAATATAAAAGTTTGCCCTAACCACTAACAATTAGATCGTCCAGGAAAAAAAGATGCAGCAAAGACAGTTCGTAAATTACTTACAGCTAAAGCGAGAAGTTTCCTGTAGGTAGGAAAATTAGCGAAATAAAGCTGAGCTTTGATGCCATTCAATCTTACCCTGGCAGAATTTTTGGCCAACCCAAGAGTTGTTTTACAGTTTCAGGCTCTCGGACAGCCAAAATTTTGTTGAGGCACACAAAAATATATTCTATTTTAAAACATCATCTTAAAACACGCATTGCCTTTCCATCACTACGGCAGTATGTACAATTTTATCAAAACCATGATTATCAGCTAACCTTGTTCAACTACAGACATTTTGATGCGAGAATTCTCTCCCAACACAGGATTTGTTTCATAGGTGAACTGATTGCAGTTACAAGTCATTGATATAAACTGCGATTTGCCATCAGTTAATTTAAAAATCTTTCGTTCCATCGATAGCATCGCTGTCATTTTAGTCCTCGGGTAAATCATCGCTCGGTCCTCAAACTACCATTTTCCTCAGCAGAGAGCTAATGCTGCCCTATACAGAAAACTGAGAAGTGGCTTCACAGAAAACTGATCATTTGCACCACGGAAAACTATTTGTTCCACGGAAAACTACTATTTGTTCCACAGAAAACTACTATTTTCTCCATCTTAAAACTATACTTAATTGCTGCAACTATGTCACCACAGCATTCGATAATGGAGCAGTACATTTGGCCTATTTTCACAATAGGAAACTATACTGTATTGCTCTAAAGAAAACCATGTCTCTACTGCACTCGATAATGGAGCAGTGAGTGCATTTGGCACCAGTCGAGGTGGAAATCAAACAAAGATTTCAGCCATTTGCGAGGTATGTTCTAAGCGAGACGAGAGCCAAAGGTGACGACGAGTTAAGTTGACGTAAGGCGAAAAAAACGTAAATTTTACGAGTGCCATGCGGTTGCGAGAGGCTAGTCGCCGACACAAATGTTTCGTTGCTGCGGAAATGCTGAAGGGAGTTGAAAACGGTAAAAAGTTAAATGATGAATAGTCAGTGAAATGAACTAGTAGGCAAGGAAAGTATGGAATAAAGTGCTTGTAGTATTGGAAAATGTGTGTGTGTGAGCGATTGAAAATGACATAACAAAAAAGAAAGGACGAGCAATAGAGCAATAAAAACTAGCAAGCGAAAAAGAATGACACCTAGAAGGACGCAAAATGTACGTGATGAAGTAAGTTAGCAAGGCAGAACATCAAAATAAAGAATAGATAAGCAATAATGAAAGTTAACGACATGAAATAAGAAAATAGCAATCTATTGCTTTTAATAAGTTATATATCATGTGTAGATAGAAGAAAGTTCGATAATCTAATAAAAATAAATTATCGAAACAAACAAGGAATACATCCGTACAAGAGCGCATGCAACCGCTGTAGAACAATAGATTTATGATATCTTCGCTATTGAAAATAGTTAAGGATAGAAGCTAAAAAAACAATTAAGGAAGGGAAGAAAAAACGATGAGTAGAAAGCAAAATGAAAAACAGCTCGGGAAAAAATAAAAAAAGAATCTGTCGTAGAGTGGGTGCAAAGAAAAATGAAAATGCCATCGAGGCTATAGAAATGCTGTGCAGCAGAACGAATAATTTAAATTAAGGGCGTAAACAAGCGTAGGAGAATAGAGAAGAGGAATATAAGCAGCGCAGAAGCAAGGCTTGACAAGATGGCGACGAGCAAGTGTGCTGCATGCTGTGTGCCAGGCGCAGGTGTTGCTGGGCCGTGCAGGTGTGTGCTGGGTGCTGGATGTGCTGTGTGTGCCGTATGTGTGCTGGATGTGCTGTGTGTGTAGTATGTGTGCTGGATGTGCTGTGTGTGTCGTATGTGTGCTGGATGTGCTATGTGTGTCGTATAAGTGCTGGATGTGGTATGTGTGTCATGTGTGTTGTATATATGTGTGTTGGAAGTGCTGTGTGTGTAGTATGTGTGCTGGATGTGCTGTGTGTGTAGTATGTGTGCTGGATGTGCTGTGTGTGTAGTATGTGTGCTGGATGTGCTGTGTGTGTCGTATGTGAGCTGGATGTGCTATGTGTGTCGTATAAGTGCTGGATGTGGTATGTGTGTCATGTGTGTTGTATATATGTGTGTTGGAAGTGCTGTGTGTGTCATGTGTGCTGGATGTGCAGTGTGTGTCGTATGTGTCCTGGATGTGCTGCGTGTATGCCGTGTGAACCACGTGTGTCGTGTGTACCGTTAGTGCTGTGTACCGTGCATGCCGTATACCGTGCTCTGTGCTGTGTACCGTGCATGCCGTATACCGTGTTCTGTGCTGTGTACCGTGCATGCCGTATACCGTGCTTTGTGCTGTGTACCGTGCATGCCGTATACCGTGCTTTGTGCTGTGTACCGTGCATGCCGTATACCGTGCTTTGTGCTGTGTACCGTGCATGCCGTATACCGTGCTCTGTGCTGTGTACCGTGCATGCCGTATACCGTGCTCTGTGCTGTGTACCGTGCATGCCGTATACCGTGCTCTGTGCTGTGTAC
>LQNS02020120.1:12420609-12439192 GCA_001587735.2 Parhyale hawaiensis | reverse complement strand
TGGTTGAAGGATTGTTTATGAGGTGTTAACTAAATATTATTTCTAGAAATAAAAGAAACAGAAAAATTATTATATCAGTTGCTGATCTCTGGTTACTTAGCCTGCGTGACGTGTAAAGTAAAGTAGTGTCCACATGAAAATTTGAAATTTTCGTTTGACTTTAGGAAATTAAGCTGTAGGACTAGCAGGGCCGAGATGTAATAAAATGGAACTGTGAATATTTAGATTGAATAGTGCCAGGAGAATTCCATCGGAAAATAAAAAAAAAACTAGGCCTAATTGATGTTACAAATTAAGCCAATAGCAACGCGGGTGTGCAGACGGTCTTAGTTAAATTTGATTAGCTATTACTGGAAAACGAAGATGACAGTCTAGCGTTCAAAAAAGTAAATTGCGTGAAGTGAATTTTACAGAAAAGAGAAAAAGTCAGTGATACTAAAAACTACGTATTACTACCATCAGATTTCGTGGAAAGGTGGTCAAAAATTCTTGGACAGCAAGATGAGAATGCTTATATCCTTAAAAAATATACCTACTACTTTAAGGAAGCTGGTGTTGAAAGTAGGTTGCAGAAAAATTAAATAATTAGAATTGTTTGAGTAAACTTTGAAAAGTTTAGTAGGAAGAGTTCGTGCATTGGAGTTGAAGTAATTTCTAATATGGATTTTGCAAAATTCACCCACAAAACTGACGTGTAGCAACTAGCATGTTAAATTAGATTTCGCCGCAGATGCGCATCAGAACTTGTAAGTTGGAAACGAAAATACAAAAGTCAAGTTTCTATGCTTTTCGTGCGGTTGACGAAAAGACTGACTTTGTAGCGGGTGGAGTGACCGGGAAGAATATACAAGAATGTTATGAAAGCTGTTCTGTATAAGTGTAAAAACTGTCCATTAAACTGGAACTTACACGACTTCTGCTTTCTTGTCAGGTTAATACTTGTGATGCAGTTGGATTGACTCACGCAATTCAATTTACTATGCACACTTCAGGTTAAATATAATTTCACCACAATTGCCACGAAGTTTCTGGTGCCCTGTAGCCACACTTGCAATCACATAAAGTTTAACTTGGAACCACACACATCACGATTGTACCAGAATTTAAAAAATAAACCTTCAGGAACAAATCGTGTACATTTCATGAAACATGAAGTAGGACCGTCTTAATGTCATAAATTTATGACGAATGTTTTGTATTTGTCCACAAAATAAGAGATTTTTATAACCTGTAAGGCGAAATTCCGAATTAGGTAGAAAGTTTTATGAAGTTTATGTTATTAAAAGTTTCAATACAGAAGAACTGTATGCGAACTTTTCTGACACGTCTCAGTTACACTATATATTGAAGTTCACTGCGTGTAAAAGATGTTGAAACATACTAATATTCAGTTCAGTTTTAAAATACGTGATCCTAGAACGTCAAGCATAAAAGCTATATTGAGTTATGGCAGTGATGTTTCGATGTCACAGATATCATTCTCAAGCTATTAGAGTCTGCAATGCACAAAAGTTTAAAATGCATCTAAATACAAAAGGCGATCACTGTACATACATACAAATCTTTGTATAACTAGACTAGCAACTATTACGCAGCACTTTATTGTCACGAGTATATTGCACTAGGTACTATCCGCACGGCTGCCCATCACCAAATGACGGTATAACCACCAAGACGGCCGGCCTACGAGCCTATGTTTTTTTTTTTCAACCAGGGCGTTTCGAAAGGAGGGATCATTGCTTCACTCCGCCCGTCCCATATGCCCAGCCAATTAATTGGTGGCCCGATGACTTCCTTGTCCAGCCACGGTAAAGTAAGGTAGTAGAGCGATACCATTGAAGTGAGTGTGAGCTCTATGACGTCACAACTCCTCTTGTTGGAGCCACGACCAATGGCAGACGAGAATGTATTCAAAACGTTAACACAAAATAATGCGAGTTTGGATGAGGCCCAAAGTTGATAAATATGCATTAAATCTTTGCGATAACTTCACTAACAATAATGAAGAACAGAATAAGAAAAATTGGTAACATTTGACTCAGAAATCATGCTTTCTTTATAAAAAAAACATGTAAGTTATGCGAGAGTCCTATAAAGATGAATTACTTCGGTTACGCCTGGAAATTTTCATATTCTCGTTGAGTGCAGACTATATTCGTAGGTGTTCAGCCATTCTTGTCGGTTGCAAGTTCCAAAAAAAAATGGGTGCTAATATCCTTCGAGGGTGATGAGTCGCATCTCAGAGACATATGAAATTCCAAAATTAACGAATTGCTAAAATTTGCTTTCAGATGCTCGACTGAATATCAATAGAGACGACAAACTTATTTTTATGATTAACTACTGTATAATACAATTTCCGAGTTAGCTACGCCGGTTGATGCTCAAGCATGACGTAATCCATTACATCTGAGGCCTGTTGTAATCAGACCTTCGGCGTCACCCATATTTCCCCGGTCTCCTATGTGACACAGATTGTATAACACCGGGTGGCAGCGACGGTAACCACAAAAACAGTAGGGTTATGAGATGGATAACACTACTTTTGTTTACAGCTATTGCCTTTGTCTGCAAACATTGTGATCGACTGATGCTCGAAAATAATGGAAATATTCCTTACCTACCAAATATTGACTGAATTCTAGCTTTTAAAATACTTTTACATTTTTTCTCAACATTTTGTAATAAACTATATACAGCCAAAGTAAGGCTCCACCAGAAATGTTCAGGTATGAGCTTGCCGTAAGTTTCCGCAACACTGTGGGGGCGCTGAGATCGCACGTCTCTTTCACTGCTACACAGTGTAACACCGTGAGGGTAACACCGTGAGGGTAACACCGTGAGGGTAACACTGTGAGGGTAACGCCGGTCTCCTCTCGGGGGCGTAAGATGGACCAAAGGGTTAGGTTATTTTGGGTTCGCCCATCCGATGTTATGGGGAGCAGCGACCCAAGGGGACCCTGTGGGTTACCTTCGCCATTAGCTAGGCCTTCGAGACGTCCGTCTTTTGAGCCCACTTTGCTTCCTTATTATCTCATCCATCCACTGATCTTTCTTCCATCTAGTCTTCCTCTTCTTTCCCGACTTGCTATTCCCATGCGGGTTGATCCTGTGTGGGAACACCCTCGTGCATGGGTTCCTCATATCTATGGTCATACTATATGTCCCTTCTTTCTTTCTTTGTGATATCGCCTTTGTTGTGGAAACGGAGACTGAAACTTCTGAATATATCTGAGCTTCTGAAAATCTAAGCCAGCGCACATGCCTGAAGTTTGGAACAAGTCAAGCCTCGAAGGCTTAATTCTGACACCCAGTCAAACATGCCTTTTGACGACCTTTCTGTCGAATCCATGATCACGTCTGCAACTTCACGATACTTCTATTGTGCTTACTCTACATATTTGGGAACGTCGCAGATAATGCTAGTCTTACGAATAGTACGAATAGTGATGCTTAATTCAGGCCCAAGAGGGTTCACTGATCCCATGGCTTGACCCTAGACGGAACTCAAAACATAAATAATTAAAAATAATTGCTCTTCCTTGTACAATACAAACTAGAGCACTCTGAGACCACTACATAACTCCGCCAAGCAAGGCAACGGTAATGAAAAGTCAACTTGGTTCTGAAACCATGATTTTCCTTGTATCAACAGCAAAATCTAATCATTTGTGAGTTTTGATAGTATTAACAGCTTCTAGTATTTTCATGAAGATCCGTTTTTAACATTCTGAGTTATGCTGCTACATAAACATTACAACAAACCTAAGTCAAACACACAAACGGACCAACCGATCAGCACCAAAATTTAATCATTTATGTTTTTTGCATTACTAGGAACTCCTGTGAATTTCAATGAGATCCATTCATTACTTTCGAGTTATTGTGCTAACAAGCATAAAATTGAAAACAGCCATAAACTAATGAACTAGCAAACAGATCATCACAAAATTTATTCGTTTTTTTTTTTTGCGTGATATACCTAACAACTTGTGTAAGCTTTTATAAAAATCCGTTCAAACTTTTCGAGATACTGCATTATGAAAAATGAGGCAGACAAACAAACAAACGGATGAACGGATCTTCACCAAAAGTTAATCATCTGTCCCTCCTAACATACTTAACAATCCCTGTAAGTTTCGTCAAAATCCGTTCATATACTTTTTGAGTTACCTTGGTGACAGACAGATACATCCGACGAAAACATAACCTCCTTGGCGTACAGACAAACCCGACGAAAACATAACCTCCTTGGCGGAGGTAATTAATCTGACTTACCCAGTGAGACGTTGTTATGAAATTTAAAAAAAAAAACTGAAATTTCTATTTACGTAAACTAATTATTATGAAACTGTCCTACCATATTGCAACATATTTTTAAAGAACCAAATCAGGGTTAGTTGTACAGTTTAAAAATCACATCGACTGCTGCGAAAAACCGGAGATCAATAAAAGAACTTAAATGATTATTCTTCCTAGACTGTTTTCATCTTTAACCTTGATTTATCCAGGCCGTGTAATTTTGCTACAAAGGAACTTTGTCCTCTTGTATTCCTACGGGGAAAGGAATCTTTACAGCGGGGCAGTCCGGAATGGGTAAATTAGGGTTTTCGCTGCAATGAGGAATAATTTTTCGAAGAAAAACCCCTTTTTCGGCTGTGATAAAATGGCTAATTTCGATGTCAACCTTCTTCAACCCCTACATTAAATACGAATATTCGTTAAATTAGCCCTATTTGTAATGTGATAAAACATTCTTTATTAGAGTTAACTTCTTCTTCCCTGAATTAAATACGGATATTCGTTGAATTAGCCCTATTTGGAATGAGATAGAATGTTCCTTTTAAGTGTTAACCTCTTCATCTCTGAATCATAGGCCACTCCATACATTGATTGGACACTGAAATTGGGCCCCTCGCAATTTTGCCTCAAGGCCGATTTAGGTAAGTGTTAATAAAATGAGTTCTAATAATCACAGAGACCTCAAACAAAGGTTAATTTCTTCGTCGTACCCTAAGGAATGCGTTGCAGAGCGAAGAATCTAAATTCACAATCATGCATCTTCAGTATAGGTGATTTATATTTATGGTTTCGTGCACTAAGAATAATTAAAAATTTATCATAATTTCTAGGAATATCAAAATTTTGGAGAAAAAATTTACTCATAGACACTACACGTAATGTACTTTAATATCACATGCAATTGAGTTATTTTTCAACGACAAATTTGAAGCAATAACCTCAGAAATTGATGCATGTAGAGCTTTCGGTGAACCTCATCCCAATAGCCACAACAAAAGTGAGGTTAAGAAAGTCCAGTAATGTTAAAAAAAAAAAATGAATTAAAACATCACCAATGCTATATTGGTAGCAATGAACTAAAATACATATTTAACTATGAGATGAAGATATCAAGACAGCCGGTAAATTATATTAAAACATGACAATTTAGAGCTGATACAAGCCTTTATTTCTAGAACCAGCTACAGCTGCAGATGGTGATAGTCAATATCATCTCACATAACTGCCAAGCTATATTACAGCACTTCGTGGTTGCCTACGTTATAACACTTCATGGTTTTCTATGTTGCATCACTTTTTGATGGTCTGATTTGACTGACATCATGAATGCCTTGATCACACCACTTCATGGGTGCTCACGTTGGGCTATATCACTTCATGGGTTCTTACGTCACATTACTTTCTGATTGCCAACATTATATCATTTAATGGATGACTAGGTTTTATAACTTCATGGTTGCCTAAGTTAAATCACTTCATGGTTGCCTATGTTAAATCACTTCATGGTTGCCTAAATTAAAAACTTTCATGTTTGCCGGAGTTGAACCAATTCAACAGTGGCCTACACAACATCACTTCAGGGCTGCCAATGAAATGCATATCACTCAACAGCTGTCAAAGCTACATCACTTCACGGTTGCCAATGAAATATTACTTCAGAGCTGCGAATGCTAGATCACTTCATAGTAGCTGCCGATGCTACATCATTTCACTGCTGCCTAAGCTATATCACTCCACTGCTGTCAATGTTACATCACTTCATGGCAACAAGTGCTTTATCATTCAAATCACATCATGACCGCCAATGCTATGTCACTTCACTGCTACCAATGATATATCACTTCATTGTTTCCAATGCTTGATTCTTTCATGGCGGTCAATGCTTTATCACTTACTGCTGTCAAGGCTTCATCACTTCATGGTTACAAGCTGCTCCAACTCACCCTTCAGCTCTGCTGTCTGTTCTGATTTTCTCACTTAGCCCGCATGCCAAATAAATTCCATATACATTCCATGAGCTGCTTACATGGCATTTCATCACAAGTTGAACATACCACGAATTTGAGAAGCTTCTGTTTTACAGCATAAGACATTATTTTACTAACTATTGCGAAATAATTTACTCTACTGCAAATATCAAAGGATGTCAATTACAGTTGTTTTATGCAATTACACTTCAAGCCTTAATGTTTTTGTGAATTTATTGAGTATATATAGAAGTTTTACAAGTATGTCCTGGTTTTCCAGCCCTTACTGAAGGCAAACGAATTAAGTCAAATAGCCTAAACAAAGTATGAAAAAGTAATGGCAGAACATATAAAAATACGTCGGCGGCAAAGTGCAGTCAGGCCCAATTGTGGGTCCGAGATCTGCCTTAGGGGCCAGTGTCCAGTCAATGTATGGTGTGGTCTATGCCTGTATAAATAAGAATATTTGTTGAATTAGCCCTATTTGGAATGAGATATAAAGTTCCTTTTAAGTGTTAACCTCTTTATCCCTGAATAAATAAGATATTAGTTGAATTAGCCCTATTTGGAATGCGATAGAATGGTCCCTTTCGGTGTTAACCACATCATCATTGACTTCAATGCGAAGTTACGGAAGAATAGCGCTATTTGTAACGTTCTTAAACGGGTAGAGTTGGCATGAAAAAATCAAGACGGAGTTGGAATGGCACACACGGTGTTAGAGCTAAACTAGTCCGATCATCCTTAAATTAAGCGAAACTTTGCCACTTTCAATCAAGTTTCAGGTGCACAATGTAAACTGAATGTAAATAGGGAAAATTCTCTGCAGGATTGAGTTTTCAACCGACTCAAGCGAAATCGATTAGCGATTATCGCCTGAAGCTCGATCCAGCTGGTGACGACAACTCTTAATATTATTAAATTTCGTGATAAACTAAAATTAATAGCCGGATTGTCGAGTGTCAGTCAAACACATGTGCCCTGAATAACCTTCATGGGGCGGAAAACTTCAAACAGGTGGGAATTCTCCCATGAATACCTAACTTGCTTAATGCTCGGGTAGTCATTACGCTAAGGAAGGGCAATCGCTCTCAGTTATAGAGATCATGACACTTGAGAATGTGATGCAGCACTTTGCTGACAATTTTCTACCTCCCTGTAATTTTCTACGCCAGAAGCAAAGGCACTCAGTCAGTTTTTTTTGGTAACTGAATTCCTTTGATACCTCTCATCTAATCGCTGTAATTTTATTTTCCATCTTTGTTGTACAAGTGCGTGGACTTAAATAAGTAATGCTACATTACGGCGTCCATCGATCGATTAATATGCATTCTACCGCTTTGTAAGTGGTGCTAGTATGAGGGATTAAATAAGAACCAAATACTTGTTGGAGTTTGTTAAATAATGTTCTTGAACACTTGTCAAGTTCACAGTCTGAAGGCACGTTCGATAGGTCGCCATGATTAAGTTCATGAGACTTGACTTGTCCGAAATTTCAGACAGAAGCGTTGGCTTCGCCACTTCCAGTTACGTTTCAGGAGTTAGAAGCGACGTCATTACATTGAATCAGCTGAAAGTTCCATTTTTACGGAGCAAGATTGTGTTTCTTTATGTCTCAAGAGTAAGCGATAGAGGGCCATTACGTTGAATTAGCTGAAAATTCCATTTTTTACGGAGCAAGATTGTGTTTCTTTATGTCTCAAGAGTAAGCGATAGAGGGGCAACGCCTGTAACTCGATCAGATGAGCTGCTGGCTCAAGTCACCGCTCTTGCTTGAAGTTTCAAACAAGTCTATCATCGAAACTTAAATTTGGCGTCTGATCGAACATGCCGGGAGTAATGAATACTTTCACTTGAAATGCCTAATATCGTGCAATTTTTACGGATTTTGTACCACAATAAACAAGCTTACTTCCGAAATATTTCTATGGGGAAATGTTGGTTCTGGTGTCGAACAGCGAAATTTGTTTACGCCCGTAATTAGTTTACAACTCAATTCAAGCTTTCAAGCGTGCAATAAACGGTGACGGCGTGTACGTAAGAACCTGTTTATAGTTATCAATAACACCAGTTTATAACTACTTTTTAATAATGCTATTCGTATTAATGTTTTACTCACGATAGCGTTTTGAAACCTTGTACATAAAACTATTTAATAATATTGGTTAAACTGATTAAACTGGGGTCTTCGCGGAGAATTGGAGCCTACCGTGCGGCGCAACATCATGCGACAACACCCTGACATGGAAAGTACCCTCAACCCGAACAGACAGAAGCGCAGAGTTCGGACACACGCCGTGTATCGTCACCAAAACATCCTCGCTTTCTCTTCTCTACACAATTGTCCCTCTGTAATTAAACTGCAGCCATGTTGGAAATCTGATAAACGGAGCACAACTGGCAGTCTGTGCACATGGACTTTTATAATATTGTTTTCAAGTATACCCTGCTTTATGACCAAATGGTACTCCAATTATCTGCAGTTCAAGATAAGTAAGAGCCCATGCTAAATGTTGATGGGTAGGTTTTGGCACTGCCGAGCATTTTTATGATAATGCGCTAATTTTTTTGTTCGTGCTTCTGTTGTGGAGAGTAGGCACCAATGTGATTCACTCAACTGCAAAATCCTATGTACTGAGCAGATAAAACAAAACTGCACTTTTGATTTTTCAAAAATATCTGTGCCTGCAGAAATGGACCCTGACCTGTTTTGAGCAGTTCACTGGAGGGCTAATAAGGCAAGTGTAGTAACGCCTTAGGTATAATCTAAGACGAAGCTGCACTTCTCGCACTCCAGTTATAGATAAAAGAACTTTTTTCGAGGCATGCATTCCATTTCGCTTTCTTTTCATACACTCATGGCTTTTGCCCCAATTGAATTTATGGCCGCCGGCCCACAAGCTGAAGCCAGGCAATTCAGCTTTTGTTAGAGTACTTCTAGGAAGATAGGTAACTTTAGAATATTTTCCGTAATATGTTGTACATGGTCATAAGGTGGGTCATGATATGATTTGAATTTTGAAATAAAACCGAATACAGCTACCAATTTTGCTATTAGAAACACTTATTTTTTTCGAAGCAGCCTTAACTACTGCAAAAGTAGAACAGATTTTTATTCGATTGCATTTTGGAAAAGTAGTACAAAGAAACTGCAATATAATGTATACCTCCTAGCTCAAGCGAAGGAAGGATACAAGGAAATTTATCTGCCTAGCTGCTTTTGAAGACTGCCAGAGTCAGTAAGTTTTAGTTCAGCGAATTTTTCAGGGAGAGTGAAGGAAAGAAAAAGTAGTCTACAGAAAAAAGCGCATGAAAGACACTTGAGTCAATTAAACCAATACTCTTGGAGGTATGTGTCATCTACCATCATTGCTTCAACCATAAATAAACATCTACTAATGTACTTTGAAGCTGATATGTACTTTGCACCGACCGGATCATGGATCTTACCCGATTCTGTTTTCATTAATAACTACACTTGTTATTTCTAAGGTGGAATATCTTTCTCTATAGTCTCCTTATTCACGTGGTACACGAACAATACTCAGAGATAGATAAATGAATTAATAAATGGCTATATCAATAAATGCATATGTAGGTCTTCATAAAAATGTTCTTATAAGTCAACTTTCAATAGAATATGAAACGGTAAGCAATTCCCCGAAACAAAGGCCTGACGAGCATCATCACCAAACTTCAGTTCCAGTTCACAAAAGTTGAAGGTTTAAATCATATACAAAAATTCACGAACACCACATCCCTTATAACTTGAGTCAAATTTCTGTTCAATTCCTCCTACAAACAAAGACTAAACTGCAAGCAAATTCCTATAGCGACAAGCAAGAATTGCATCACTTTAACACTAGCTGGATTCGTCAAAACCGGTGATTAAATTTCCTAGTAAATTCAGTAAACTAAGCGCAAATACCATCATTTTGATCAAATTTCAGTTCCATTTCACTCACAGACAAAGGTCAAACTACAAGCAAATTCGACACGAAGCGCATTGTCACTAAGGCCAACTTCCAGTTGCACTTTGCGAAAAAAATATATATATATATGTATATATATATCAAATTTGTAAACAGAATTCAATTAACCAAACGCAAGTATCATCACTTAGGTAAAATTTCAGTTCCATTTCATCCACAAACAAAGGTTAAACTGCAAGCAAATTCAAAGTGAAAGACAAGCACTGTAGCGACAACGCGCCACCTTATTGTTAACGGCAACTCTGAAGACTGGCCCCCATTGGTTGGTTCAGGCCACATGACCCTCACCTTCCCTCACCCCTCGGCCAATCAGCTCCTTATCTCCAGCACGCGAGGGGTAATGTGTTGTTCCCTCGTCGATATCTGATGAGTGGACACAACTTGACCTCTTGAACGGTGACCTAAGCCTAACAATATTACTGCTGCAAATATCCGTTTTAGCCCTGATTGCGGGTGACCAACACGGTATCCAAGATGTCCAGCTTGATATAAGTACCTAGAGGTAGCAACGCGATTGATTAGACGAAAACGCGTTATTTTTCGATGAATTTCCGGCCGATTTCGGGGCAGATTTAGGAAAAGATCTCTAAATTTTGCATCGGTTTAATAGGCTTTTCCACGGCATGGTGCCCACGACCAAAGTACTTCTAACTAAAGCTTTTCGTCGTCTATTCAATATCGAAGATAATCGCCTAGCGACGTATAAACCGAGGCAGTTCGTGGTAAAAGATCATAGAAGTGCGATCTATACATATTTAATTGTACGCCTAGCGAGTGGAGTCATGCTTTGTAGACGGACAGAAGTGGTGTAAAAAGTGTGAGCAATTATTTTAGTCTATGTAGTTTGTGTTATAAACTATAACAGCTATCGGAAGCTGGTTGATGAGGGGGCAGCGTAATGACTAAATGACTATGTGCAATGAGTTTTTATCATGCTATGCATATGTAATGCATAAAAATTCTGTAGTTTCGATGCAAAAACATAAGGACTGTGTGAAATGAGCTACGGATATGCTATGAATATACTGTAGTATGTATTACAGAATGGTTGCATTGCAAAGCAATGAGCCGTATAGACATGACATGTACACTCCTGATCAAAGCTTCAAGACCACTTCAAAATGTAAAGAAATAATAACATTTTAGTGATAAATAAATACGGTAAACTCCTTCGACTAGAGAACAGTAATTCCTAATGGTAGAAAATGAGATAGACGGAAAATACCGTCTGTAACGATTTATTAAAAAATGTACATTTTTGTCATATAATGAGTTTTTCAGTTGATCAGAATTATAAGACCAGGGTAGTAAATGTTTAGTTTTATAGGGTAATTTCCGAAATTTCGGATCAGTTACAGGCTTGCACTGAAAGTGTGAAGGTGTCACTAAGTCCAAAGCAAGCAAACTCTCGGAATTTGAACGTGGTGGAATTGTTGAAGTGCATAAGCAAGGTTTGTCGCAGCTAGTGTGCAATCGCAGCTGAGATTCACCGCAGTAAAACCGTGATTTACCACTTCCTAGAGAACCCTGAGAGTTACGGTACAGTAAAATCTAGTGGTAGACCGATTAAAATTTCCCTTGCATCGAGTAGGAGAATTAAACTAGATCACTTTTCAATGTCTATGTTTGGTGCTTCCGAGCAAACTGTAAACGGACCACTTTGTGACCCAGAAAACCCAGAGGACGTCTCTGACGCTTTTTGTTCTTCATGCTCTTTTGTCGTAAGTGTCGCCTGATGGTTATTGAACTGCTATCTGCATCTGTGAGTGCCTTGATTTGCCTGGAAGACCGTCCTCCGTCTTGAGAAACAACCAAAGTTTTGTTTTTTGAAGAAAAAAGTTCAATCTGGATGACCCTGGTGGCTTCCAACGGGCTGGTATGACAAAGAGATGCCTCCTGGAATGTTTTCCAGTCGTCACAGCGGTGGAGGCTCCTGTGTGGGCTTAATTTGGTGCTGTAGCTGTGCGGAACAGGGTCCCTTGGGTGACTTTAGTTTCTGAACCAATTTCCGCCGATGGAATCCATTTCAAGGCATCTCTATCTGGCAACATTCTTTTACGTATTACTGTATATGTCAGCCGCCCGAAAATGTTGTGTGCCAGTCGTGGTTTTCTCTTTTGTTTTGTAAGCTTATGACAGTATCCAAGTGATGGCGTCTTTCCTATCGGTAACACTGCCATTGTAATGCTTTGCATACGCATTTTTGCTCGGCTTCAGCACTTTCTCGATTAACACCGCTAGTTCTCTTTTGCATTTTTTTGTAAGGCCGTTGCTTCCCTAATTTTTTTTCAAGCCCATGCACGGTGATCCCGTATAGGGGCTGATAAGGACGGGGAGGTTTTGATACCCCCAGAGTACTATGGCGTTTTTGTCAGCTAGATACGCATCTTTGGATCGCAGGTCAAAACTGTAATGAATGTGAAGTAAAAATAGGTCTACAGTTAAAGGGACACTCCTAAAGCATTTTTCTTATTTCCATCAGATCTTCAAATTTACTGCATGAAGTTGGTTTCTGATATTTTCGAATCACCTAGAGGGGAGCTTCTCGCTATGCTACATGGTGCTGTCAGGAAGTTTTCTGTGCAGCATGGGGTAAGTGCAGTAAACTTACGTGCCAATTTGCAGGCCATCAAACTGTTGGTAGCAAAGCAAACACATACGTTCATGTTACCCCAAAGTTTGATGTTATCCTATTCTTCTTATATTTACTGCACTTTATTTGTATTCTCCGATTACTAGACTTCGTCCTGCCAATTCTCTTCATTCCAAACTATTATTACCGATAAACTTCCCCGTAATTTTTCCTACAATTGCTACGCGTAGTAAGCTCTATGTTTTTCTTTCCTTTTCGTTAGGTTGGTTAGGTGAGCCAGTCTTCGTATGAGGAGTTGCACCAGGGAGTCAATGAATTAATCTATCAGCTAGGCTTTTGGAACGTCTGTCTTTCGTGTCCACTTCATTTGCTCCATTCGAGTTTTTGGGCCGCCTGATCTCACTTTCGTCCGTTCTTTGTTCTGCCGACTTGCTGTCCCCATGCGTGGGTTCCACGTTTCTGACATGCTGGTTGCCCTTTCTTTCTTTCTCTGAAGTGCTGCTACCTTTGTGCGAGAAGCGGAGAAGGACTTCTGAATGTAATGTTATATTTATATTGTTCTTCCAGAGCGTCAAAATTTATTAGCAAACAACTTTACAAGCTAGTTTGTAGAGCATCTTATATATACTACAAGGCGTTTTCTTTTTCATTCTTTGTCTGTGCCTCCCGGATCCAAGGACCCCAAGTGCCTTCTCCGCAGGGGATGTTGCAGCTGGCTGCAGCTCCTACTGAAAATGTTAGTTCTGTAAAGTTAGGTAGGTTCTCTCTATTTCCCCTTCTGTTCTGTGAGGTATAAGCTGTCGATCGGGATAGCCGACCTAGTCCGCGGGACTTCTCTACTCTCTCCCACGTGTTTTTCTCTTCTTTGTTTTTCCACCAGTAGTAGCGCACTCAGGCAACTGAGACCGGCGGAAATGCAGAGAGAAAACATTCTTATACTGATACGACATAATAAACTAGTTTCATAGCTTCAATCACGTCCTCTGACGTAGGTGCGGTGGTAAAACCAGGAATATAATGATAATAACTCTCCTCGTTCGGACGAAGTCTCGAAACCAGAATATAAGGTATAAATCTGATAACTATGCGGTGACCTGTAACTTCACTGCAATTGCTAACGGAGTTTAATTTTAATCGGTTGCTTTCTCTTGCTGGGAGGGAACGAGCCCGGTGGCTATAATGGCATCGCTCCAATAAGTTTGAACTACGGGTATACAGTGCATACGTACGTAGGGCTGTACTGGTGCATGGTGCCGCTTGGAAATTCAGCACCAATGGAATAAGTGCCACCTTATTACGATAATTGTTATTTTTTGTCGTTGCAACCTTATCAAGGATGGCGTAAGTTAGGGGTTATGTATAATGACGTTTGGGCGTACTGAGTGATGAAAGTTATTATGTAGGTAAAAGTATATCCTTTCTTCAATGCTTGAGTAAGGTATGGAAAAGAATAATGATTGTGACGCTTCAATTTCTGTGGTGCCTTCGTGAAATGTTGTAACTACGAGCCAATTTCGTTCCCTACACGTTTCTTTACCAGTCGATTATGGCGGCTGTAGCTTTGTGTTTTCTCCTGATGCCCTTTTGTCATCTTTAGTGAATTTGACAGTTGCATTATTGGAGTACGGAGTCGTACAGTTACTTCGAGGTCTTGTACAATATACCGAATTGTGTTGTTGTGGTAGTTCCTTCGCTTTACTGCCAGTTTTCTTGAGCGGCTCGAGTAAAGGTAATTGGCTGTTTTTGTACTTTGATTCGCGGTATGCTGAACGAATAAAACATAAAACAAATAGAATATCGCAGGGGTGACTTCATCGTATGAGTGTACTGATTTCATGGTATGAGTATGCTCAGTCCATAATATGAGTGCACTTACTTCATGGTATCAGTATACTGACTCCGTGGTATGGGTATACTGATTTCATGGTACGAGTAGACTGATTCCATGGTATGCGTATGCTGATTTGATGGCATAGGCCCATTGACTCCATCTTATGAATATAATGAATCCATGGTGTGAGTATACTGACTCAATGGTATGCATATACTAACTGCATGGTGAAGGTTTTCTGAGTGGTATGAGTATACTGACTCCTGGTTTGAGTTTATACAGTAACTCTACGGTGTAGTAATTAACTTTAGAGACTCTATTGTATGACTGCATATACTGACTCCATAATATTGATAAAGTTACTCCATGCTATTATAGGTACGTAGTATATGGACTACATGGTATTATTATACTGACTCTGTGGTGTTAATGCACCGACTCCATGGTATGAGTATACTGACTCCACGGTATTAGGGTACCGACTCCATGGTATTAGTATACTGACACCACGGTATTAAGGCACCGACTCCATGGTATTAGTATACTGACTCCACGGTGTTAGGGTACCGACTCCATGGCATTACTATGCTGACTCCGCGGTATTAGCGTACCGACTCTATTGTATTAGTATGCTGACTCCACGGTATTAGGGTACCGACTCTATTGTATTAGTATTCTGACTCCACGGTATTAGTATACCAACTGCATAGTATTAAAATACTGACTCCACGGTATTAGTGTACCGACTCCATGTTATTACTATGCTGACTCCACGGTATTAGCGTACCGACTCTATTGTATTAGTAGGTATGCTGACTCCACGGTATTAGGGTAGCGACTCCATTGTATTAGTATACTGACTCCATAGTATTCGTTTACTGACTCCACGGTATTCGTATACTGACTCTATGGTACGCGTATATTGGCTCCAGCGTAGATTAGGTCACATAGCTGGAAGTAGACGGGCCAGAATAACCATTGCCAGAGAGACACCAGGACTCACGCCCCGGCCCTCTATGAGCTATTGCCATCATATCAAATTCATTTAAATATCTGATGGAGGAAAGAAGAAGAGCAAAACTCAGTCACATAACTGATCGTGCAAGAGTGAATAATTACTACAGATATGCGGGGAGTTGGAGACGTTAGATGAGTTGGGGCATGAAAGATAATTGATAAGGGTGGCCTATAAAAATTTAGTAGTTAAGAGTTGGTGAGTCAAGGAAGGTTAGTTCGTAGCTGTAAAAGGTGTTGCTCCCAATTTTTGTCAAAGCAATTTTTAAAAGCTTTGACTATATCTGCACTGACAATTTGGAGGGATTACTTTGATGATACTTCGGACGAGGTCCAGGTGGCGTTATGCACGCCACCCATCTTGCGCAGAGGTGATGCTGCAATCCGTGACCAGCGGGGTGGCTAGCAGCGAGTTATCTCCACAGTTCACGTAGCCGCTTACAACAGGGTTATCTGGCACGTTCAGTAATTAAGTATGTGTTTAAATTTCACTGTCTCTGTACCGGTGACATTTCGCATGTGAAGTGGCATTTTGTTGCATAATCTCGCTCCCCGAACCGCGAAACTATTAGAATACTTTGTGGCCATTGCGTCACCACCAGTTTTGATCGGAATTCGCACTTCACAAGTGCGACCAATACGGTCTGACTGTCTGGGCTGGATTCGTCCATTGACGTTGACAGTAATTCCTTCTGCAATTTTCCAGACATATATGATCGTAAAGCGCTCGAATCTCCATTGAATGGAGTACATTTGAAGTTGAGCAAGTCTTTCGTGATAGTTTAAATCTTGCATGCCCCGGATTTTGGCAGTGAACGATCTCTGGATAGCCTCGAGGCGCTCTAAGTCTTTCCGTTTGCTTGCCATTCAAAGAGGTGAACAGTATTCAATCCACGGCAGTATCAGTTGTTTCCATGAGGTGAGCATTGTGTCTGCTTCTCGTAAAGAGAAAGTTCGAAGCACCCATCCGCTCCACTTCTTGCCTATAGTAAACTGGATTTTCAAAAGTGGTATTATCATGTATTCTCATCCCAAGATCCCTTAAAATTTGCTTTCTCTCGATTTCGCTCCCATCTTTCGTCTTGTAAGACGTAGATTCAGTAAGGGAAATGTTTTTCCGCATAGTAAAACTTCAAATCTCGATTCGTTGAAGGTCATGTTGTTAACCGATGTCCAGTAAAATATGTTGGTTAGATCTAGCTGTAAGTACAGGGCAAAACTGCTGACTTAGTGAAATTCTTTGGTGTTGATTTTTCAGTTTTTGGGCGTTGTTTCGTATTCGATCATCAACGACTCTGCCAAAAAGTCCCGTTCTGGCTACGTCGTTGAAGCCATTCAGATACTTGCATGCTTCTATTAGTTGCCCCCTGGGTCGTCTTTGCTGAAGAGAGATGAGTCCGATTTCCTGTAGGCGGCAGCCCTAAGACCAGTTTCCAAGTGTGAAGTATCAGTTTTGTTTCTCTGCGTTCTATGGTATATATAGTATTAGTATACTGACTCCATGGTATGAGAATAGGCTATATACCAACACCATGGCATTACAATATTGACTCCATGGTATGAGTATACTGACTGCTTGGCATGAGTATACTGACTCCATGGTATGAGTATGCTGACTCCATGGTATGATGACAGTAGGCTCCACAGTCTCCAGCAGCATTAGAGCGCACACCGCTGAAGACGCCCGATTGGATGGGACGCAAACCCAACATATCTATTCCTAACAAAGTTACTCGCTTGAGACGCACGAAAAGTTTGCTTTACGCGACATGAGTAAAATATATTATATACCTCAACGCAATAATGAAATATTTCAAACTACCAACTGTTTAACAATGGTATCTTTTTTATGTCATGTACGAGTAGTGTATCAACACTTTTGGGCTTCAGGAAAGCTAAAAGGCATAGAGGAATTTGGATGACTTATTTTTCAAAAAACTTTATTTTAAGAATCTCAAAATTTTTGGCAGGAATTCTTACAAAAAGTTGTACTTTAAAAAAAAAATCATAGGTTTGATCATACATCAACGCTTCTTATACAGCACTTGTTACTTAAAACTTTTCAACGTACACCCCTCGTATTACGCTTATTAGTAACCACCGATGTCCCAACATATATCCAGGTTGAGAGAATATCTCAATCATCCAGCGTTACTATACAATCCAGCATGGCGCACTGCTCCGTCCCAGTCCAACAAATGGCGTTAGGGTCACTTCGTGTTCAGCCGACGCCGGAGACTGCCTGCCTAATGTGTTTCCTTGAATTAAATTTTCGTTGTAGATTGAATAAGTTGTGTGGTGATAATTAAAATTCTACTTCCTACTGCCTGAGCCTGCCCGAAGCTCAGCAAATACATAGCTTAACTATTATTGCATCAGGAAAAGGGGAACTAAAACAAAATTATTGTAGTCAGTGGTTAAAACCGTTTTTAAATTTAAGAGAGTGCTTGTATGCTTTCTTGGATGTTAATTTGTTGCAAATCAAAAATGACATCCGAAATACTAAGAGTGACACTTGCTCAATATTCTTACTTTACAGCTAAGATGTTCATTAATGCTCTTTTTCGGGAAACACACATTTCGGATACTTTGAACTACGTACGGGGAGCAAACGACTGAAGTGTGAACCCGACTTCACACAGTTATTTTGCCGTTTAAATTCTTTTATTATTATTATTATTATTAAAACTTCACGCTTGGGCTCCCACGGACAGGTAATACAACCCAAATGAAGCATTTGCAACACCGGGAAGCCCAAACGCTGCTAAAGGAAATCCAGCAAAAAACTATTAACAGCAGACTTAAAAGCCTGCAGGCCAACACGACCAAAAGCCGATGCAGGCAACAAATTCCAAACTTTAGCCGACCAGGGCACGAAGCACCG
>LQNS02020120.1:12402825-12419367 GCA_001587735.2 Parhyale hawaiensis | reverse complement strand
CACTGCTGCGCAGTGACACTGTGCACCTGCACTAGAGCGCACAGACCAATATCTGCCATACTTGACGAAAAACGTGCTATGGGCCCATTACCCGCAGTGGGCTCTTTGCCCCTTGTTACCCTATCTTTTTTATGTCATGTACGAGTGGTGTATCAACACTTTTGGGTATCAGGAAAGCTAAAAGGCATAGAGGAATTTGGATGACTTATTTTTCAAAAAACTTTATTTTCAGTATTTTAAGAATCTCAAAATTTTTGGCAGGAATTCTTACAAAAAGTTGTACTTTAAAAAAAATCATAGGTTTGATCATACATCAACGCTTCTTTTACAGCACTTGTTTCTTAAAACTTTTCATACGTACGCCCCTCGTATTACGCTTATTAGTAACCACCGATGTCCCAACATATATCCAGGTTTGGAGAATATCTCAATCATCCAGCACTACTATACTATCCAGCATGGCGCACTGCTCCGTCCCAGTCCAACAAATGGCGTTAGGGTCACTTCGTGTTCAGCCGACGCCGGAGACTGCCTGCCTAATGTGTTACCTTGAATTAAATTTTCGTTGTAGATTGAATAAGTTGTGTGGTGATAATTGAAATTCTACTTCCTACTGCCTGAGCCTGCCCGAAGCTCAGTAAATACATAGCTTAACTATTATTGCATCAGGAAAAGGGGAGCTAAAACAAAATTATTGTAGTCAGTGGTTAAAACCGTTTTTAAATTTAAGAGAGTGCTTGTATGCTTTCTTGGATGTTAATTTGTTGCAAATCAAAAATGACATCCGAAATATTAAGAGTAACACTTGCTCAATATTCTTACTTTACAGCTAAGATGTTACATTAATGCTCTTTTTCGGGAAACACACATTTCGGATACTTTGAACTACGTACGGGGAGCAAACGACTGAAGTGTGAACCCGACTTCACACAGTTATTATGCCGTTTAAATTCTTTTTTATAGCACTGCCGAACTAGCTCACTTCGGTGTATCTTAGTCATGGAAAATTTCATATGTTCTACTCCGGTTGCGATTGCCAGACCAAAAGGTGTCGTGTTATCTGGATTCCACTGCATAGTCAGCATACTGGTTCCAAAGCACGGCATGGGCACACTGACTTCATGGTATCACTATACTGAATCGCAGTAAAATGAGCCATCATCTGTCCTCTGTAAATCTACTTAGAAAGAGAACTCGGTAATCGAGACACGAGCGGTTACGTGCACTGCAAGGATAACTAAAATTTGCCAATGATTCTCGAACCTTCCATTGGTCAGTATAATTATTAGAGCGTCGCGAAAGAGCGTCTCATCGAAAATATCAAGTTACGTTTACTAGAATAGTAGATAACTATAGCGGTTTCGCTAATTATGTGGATTATTAACATCAAAGTATCAGTATCAGTATCAATTACTACCCGCTAACAGCAAATTGTCATTATTATCTATTAACGTCATTATTATTGTTAACACCAGTTACGTTCATTAGAATGTTAGATATCAGCATAGCTTTCTACTGAAGTTGATTATTAGCATCAAATTAATAATGCCAATTATTATTAATGCCAAATTTTTAACATGAGATTCAACTGAGTGGTACGTTGGATATCTGTACAGATTTATTGTTTAGTTGTATTATTAACATCACCCAATTTATTTCCCGGAAAAGAAAATTCTCGATAATCGCAGTTTACTGATTTGCGCGAGTTACCTACTTTAATTCAGTTAGCTCTAACTTCTCCGGAACTTCAATTCCTGAGCGTTCGAGTCGCCAATTCGGGTCGATTTCGGACGTAACCATGGAGCAAATACCCTAATAAAATTTGGGCCGCCGCGTCCCCGCGCAGAAACTGAATTACGATTTCAGCCACTGCTCGAGGGCCCTGAGTTTTCTAGGGTAACTGCTTCTCAGGACATGACGAATTGGTGACCACATAAATGAACCTTATAATCACACACTGTGTTAATGTGCACTTGACGAATTGAAACAATATACTCTCATTGTTTTCCTGGCGCATGTATAGCAAATTTCAGGGTAATAGAAAAAACTCTCACTACAATTAACTAACGTAATTTATTACACTCCAAAGAGCGCAGCAGTAGATAGTACCGGCGACGATTTTGTAAGACAGACGCTTAAAATCTGTGCGTGTTTAAACCCCTTATTTCTAAACGTCAATACTGACCATATATCTAAGCATCATTTATCATATGAACAATGATTATCTTCGAGTAAGTAGACAAGGAAAAGAAATATTACAGTGGTCTTCAGATAAAGGGATGCGTTCTTTTCAAGGATGATCTGCTGGTGCATGTATGTACTTCACTCTGTATACTCATCTAATATGTGGTAATTGAGAGGGCCGCAGCCAAAAGGTGACACTTTGGTCTCCAAAATGTGATTAACGTGGAAGAGAGAAACCCTTAATTGGTTCCTTACAATGTTGGACGAGCTTGAGAAAGTACTTACAAGTAGCATACATGTTGTTCATAATAATTTAGACTAGACTTGCACTTTGTGCATATAATCTAGGGTTTTGCATCCCTTCTGAAGAGACTCTCGCATTGCCAATGCAGGCTGTCGACTGGGGGGCTAACATGGCTTTACATACCCAAGTCCATATATGGCTTGGGGTTCATGAGGTTTTTTGCCCGTCAGTTTGTCATAAATTTTATTTGGTTTCATAAAGTGAAAGGACTGGACCGTTTAGCTAAAAACCACTGGTCGGAAATAAATCATATGCAAGTCCTACCATACTTACAAATCCGTATCCTTTGCTTTTCCCCGTCTGCCTGTCGATGATGACGGCAGCCTCCTCGATCTCGCCAAACTCCTCAAAGAACTCCCTCAGCTCCTGGTCTGTTGTCGTGTAGGGAAGGCCTCCCACAAACAGCTTGGTCCATGTTGTATCCTTGGCGGGGGGTTGCAGATTTGCTGCAGCTGCTGCAGCGTAAGCTGCGTCTAGTTGGGGTACCGCGGGGTGGAGGGTCGGGGTGGTAACCCCAGAGGCGTAGGGGCTGGTGGCTAGAGCCGTAGCTGGGGCTGGCATCATCATTTTGAAAAATGTTTAAAATCAAAATTTTTCTAAACTGGGAATATTTTTCACCTTTCAAAAGCACGGTTTGCGCAGTGGAACCTGTAGTTGTATCTTTTAGGAGATTATAACCATTGAGCAACACTCACTTCTATTATATCTATAATATGAAATTAGATTTGATATAAAAATTGGGATTTTCTGCGTACTGTGACTCGCCCTGATAATCAAGTATTGATACCTGATTTTCAGTTTCTAAAAGCGAGAACGGGTATTGGCTTGCAAGACAAGCTCGTGATGGAAAAATACAATAATTTACAGAATGTAAAACTTGCTGTGAATTGCTATGAATTCTCCTAAAAGTTCGTATGTTCAAGAGTGCTCTTCTTGAAAACTGCTTTCTAGCTTAGTACAGCATTTGAAAAGTACCATTGAGCAAATAACAACTTAAATACGAACTCACAGTACAGTTCACTTTACAATGCCAGTATTCGCTCTTTCAGCTTTGCAAGATCAATTCCACTTTTTATATACACTTTTTCAACTTAGTGCACCAACAACAGGATATAAGTACTAATCCTTTGCTTATGTCGAATGTGAAGGATTATAGCATGAAACAAATATTATGCTTGAACTAGTCAAATACTTCAACAACAGACGATGCTCAGCCACGATGCTCTAGTGCGGAACATTTTATGCGTTTTGTCAATTTACAAACATAAAATATTGAACATGTAAAAATATTACAAAATATAGAGCGCGTTATTGCTGTCCAAGTCACTAATTTTAGAGAACAAAATTGGACAACTGTAAATAAAGTAAATAATTATTTCAGTAAACAAAAACGACAGCATATTATATTTTTAGTATCTCTCTTATTCTAATTTAAAATTTCCCTGTCAAATTCTACGAACCGGCTCGCCTACTGCAACAATGTTTCCGTCTTAGCGTGTTATATTTATGATCAAGTCACAACATAAAGAGCATGTTCGATTGGGCCCCAAAATGAAGCCTTCGAGGCTTAACTTGTGCGAAACTTCAAAGAGAAGCATTGGCTTCCTCACTTTGACTAGCGTTGCAAATGCTAGAAGCAACGTCGCCATGACGTTGAAGAGGCCGAAAACTCTTTTTTTTTTCGGAGAAAAATTGAGTTTCTTGGGGTCTCAAGGATAACCTATTGGGGATCAATACCTGGAACTCAATCCAGGGAGTCGAAACCAGCGTACCTGCCTGATATTTCAAACAAGTTAAGCCTCGCATCTAAGGTTTAACTTCAGTGCCCTATTGAACCCGCCCTTCGCGTTGATTTTGGTGCGTGTAGAACTACTGATGTTGTACTGATCACAACACAGGTTGAAATTATGTTGATCATGGTGTACGTTGATGGAATTTTGATATTATGAGCATGGTACTAGTTGATATTATGTTGATCATGTTGCAGGTATACTTGTCATATTGATCTTGCCAAAACTTAATGTTGTGTTGATCACAGTTTACGATGACGTTGCGTTGACGATGATACAAATTCATACAACCGGTTCTTCTCAAATCTATAAGCGATCATACAAAACGACTAATTATACAAATCGATATCTCATTCCTACAGAACTCCACATAGTTCACATTTGTATATCACTGCGCTGGATCGAACCCTGGCATTAACCACGCATTTCTACCTTTTACTATCTATTAATAATTGCCGGCAGCATAGGTAGTTTAACAGGGCGAGTGCAGCTGTGCGGTGCTTTACCGTGTATGAAAGGAACACTTGTGGCTTCTATCCAGTAGCCCTTCGTAATCACGCGAAGTATTCCGCTCCTGGAGAACTCTAACTAAGAGTATTTTTTTACCTATGTTGCCCCGTACTTCCATTTCAAAGTGCAGCACGTTAGACCGGCGTTCCTTCTTTCTTAATATTGCCTATTCTCTTACATATCTCGCTACTCAATAATCCAAAGTTTTTTGGGTGTCTCTCCGTCCTGATCTGAAACGTTAGATAGGAAAAGTTCCACTACTGAACGACAAGGCGTCTTTACCTTGGTCAAATTCGCCTGTAAAGCCCAATGCGTACGAGAAGGAAAAATTGCCGAGAGTACCATTTCATCCTCAAATGCTCTACTAGACTCGGCGAAAAAGTTGCCTGAAAGGTGCATTCAGCAAGATGGATCTAGGCCAATCTTTTTCGCAGCTTTTGAGCAATTCAAAGCAAATTCTCGCTCAATTTTCCCTATTATTCATTCACTGCTGAGTACGTAACGCCACTGTTCTTCCTGAAGATTAGCTTTGAATAGTGGCAACTGCTATATCAAAAGTATAAACTGAATTTGTCTTCAGGTTACTGCGACGATAACCAGCAGTAAAGGTGCCTACTTGTATAAGTTGTTTACAAGCCATAAGATAGTATAAAACATTCACTCACTGAGTACTAGGCTCGGTGAATAAAAAACAGACGAACTAACAGAAGTGTCGACTAGCTGGGGACAGAGCTAGGTGATAACATCTCTGTCTCCAGGCCGCTCGTCTATCAGATAAATTCCTAGTTTTAAACTTTCACATTCTTGTATTTAGTTTTTTACTTTCTTAGTTGTAAAGATGGGAATCTAATACCGAAACGTCAACGTTTTTTTAAGTCGACGCTTTTGTTAGTTTGAATATTCTTACTTTAATATTTAAAAAACAGATGTGTAAGCAAACAATAAAACGTAAATTAATGTTTATCATTTCTGTTTTTTATGAAACTTGTATTAATTTTACCCTAAGACATTGCCGTAAGAAGTCCCTATCGCTGCAGCAGCTGCGTATACATTAACATGTGGCGGCAAACCGGATCTATCCACAATATTGTTCCGTCGATATCAGCGGAGATGTCACTCGTCTGGGTACGGCTTAAGTAGTAGCATAGATATATATAGATACTCTAGACTGCATTTGCATTGTACTGGAAATATTTTTTCTGAGTTGATGACTCTTAAATTGAATAGGAAATCAATGAACGAATATGAAAAATCTACCTATTCCTGAGAACAGAGCCGAAACTTAAGAAGAAAATGGGGGGGGGGGGACTTTGTTGTATAAGCTATAGCCTATTCTGCCGTCAGTTACTAACCACACGAGTGACTAGGCTGTTGGATAGTTTATGAACACCTTCAGAGGTTAACACCACCTGACTAAGGCCAAGCTACCTCACTACCAAGACTATTTCTCCTATAAGCTTGCAATAGGGAAAGAACATAGTAGCAAAACAGCACAGCGTGAAAAAGATAGCATGAATTGTAAGTTATATTTAGACGAGAGATGGAAACACGGAATGGGAAAATGGAGCACACTGTTTTGTCGAAGTGGAGTAGACCATTTCTGACCAGCTGAGAAGTTTGAAAGCAGAGTAAAGTGGCAGATGCAAAACATTCATCAGCCGTAGCAAAATCAACACCTCCACCAACATGAACGATGAAGATGTATCAACGCGAAGTTTTCGGCGACAGTTGGGAAGGCAGAGCAAGTTAGTATGGCAATAGCTCATAGAGGGCCGGGGCGTATGTTCCGGTGTCTCTTTGGGAATGGGCCTATTGGTTCGTCTACTGCCGCCTATCTAATCTTAGTATTTACTTTACTCTATAAAAAAAACAGTCTGTTGGTAGCTTGTTTGCTTGATTCCTTGCCTCGTTAAGTGGTTGGTCTTTCCATCTCGATTTGATACATTCGATAAAAGAAATTTTATCTACTGAATGGGAAGGAGGTCTTTGTCTTATTAAATTTTTCTAAGCTAAGTTTTAAAAGCGTCTCTAGTACGTGCCACAAAGTGGTGGCGTGGCATACTTCGTAAATTTTATTTCCTTCCCATCGCAAGCTTTTTTTTTTACTCTGAGATCATAATGCGCAAATTCTATATCAAGTCGATGCAGTAACAGCAAAAGACATATCACTGAACAAAGCCACAAAGAATAGCGAAAGAGCTAGGGATATCAGAGAAGTACTTGCTTTCTGTTATCATTTAATGACAGTATGATGTACTCATAAAGTTAACATATGATTTGACTAGATGAAGTACTGTTTCAATAAATTTAGCAATGAAAAATATCATCCAGCAGGACACACAGTCTAAACTAAAGCCTTATATTCAGACTCAACAGTAAGAATTTTTTACAAAATACAGTTCACAAAATAGCGAGATTTCGATGAATTTCCAGTACTTTGAAAACCGGTTGTAGGAGTTCAACACCGTCAAGACTATTACCGTCAACACGAACGAACAGCCAATTTGAGGGCTGATTAGAATGGGTCGTCAAAGTCGATCTAAGCCAAGTCCACTTGACTTGACTTCTCGTGGAATGCAGACAGGAATTTTAGCTTCGTCACTTGGAATTGTGTTGACTGAAGGTGCTAGATGAAGCCGGTTATGATCGAAAGCGCCAAATGAAGTTTCTATTTTACCGAGGAAGACTAAGCTCATGGAAGTCTCATAGGCAACTGATTACGCATCTGCGAATGAAACTTGAATCAGCAAGTCGAAGCCAACGCCCCTGTGTGATGATTCGGACAAGTTACGCCTTAAAGGATTAATTTCGCTGCCTCTTCGAACACGTCTTAAGCTTTCGAGACTTGACTTGTCCGAATCTTTACACAGGTGCACTGACTTCGGCTTGTTGATTCAATTTCATTTCCTTATGCGTAATCAACTATTTCTGAGACTCCGCTGAACTTAATCTTAATCGGTAAAATAAGAATTCCACTCGGCTTAACATCATTGGGTTACCTCTAGCACCTGCAACACGATTCCAAATGTTGAATTAAATGGGCTTGGGTCGACTTTGACGACGAATCGAACCTGCCTTACTTTCACTACTGCTGCTAGTACTACAGAAGAGCTCCTCAAACTGAAACGGAAACAGAGAAGTTTTCTGAAACAGCGACTTCCTAGTAAAACCAAAAAAATCCAAAAACGTTTATAGTATCCAACGCCATCTGGATGTAATTGTAGCTACAGTCGATGGATAGTCGGTGACTAGTAGAAAGTTGTTGTAAAACTTAATTGGTAGTGCGCCGTTCACGACAATTCACGGTTTGCTATTGTGTTAACTCCAGAAGAAGTTTCATGGACGTTGGGGAAACAGGTACGTTTCAGAACTTGTCAACTCGACACGGAGAAACTACCGTATGTCTGTCTACGTTTTAGCAGTCCCACTGTACAACTATTCATAGGGTTAACGTTCCTTAATTTTAGCTCCCGCCGATCGGAACTCGCACTCACACTCGCACAAGCTCTACACTCGAAGGTGGGCCGGAGACTGGGGGCAGAAGAAGGTACCCACTCGGTATCTCCCCTCAGGTACGGTAGCCAAGATACCGAGTCTTGCTTCCCCTCTTTCCCCTGCTCTGTTTCCCCTCGGCTCCCTTCTCCGCACAAGCCGAGCTCCTGCTTATTTTTATTTGTATATTTTTTTGCTAGCGCAGCGACAGTTGTAGAGATCGAGGCTGCTGGTCGTACGGTGGGCTGAACACGGGGTACATGCTATTGTACCACAAGGGTACACATCGTAGTACCACAGGGTTACATATCGTAGTAGCACAGTGATACAGACCATGGCACCCTAGAGGTATACAGTATACACCATAGTTTAACACGCATGCAGCATAGTACATGGTATACTAAACCACACCTGCAGTAATACCATCCTTCTGTGCATACTTTGCTTCATGTACCATATAGCGATCAGCGTTATTGAAACAGAAGAAGAGGCAAAACTATTTTTGTTCACTAATGCGAAGACATCGTAATTATGATAGGCTTGTGAGCTCTGCACAACTTCCATTGGCGTCCCAGTCGAATATTTTCAGTAATTCCTGAGATATTATCCGAAGCCGCTCCCTATGGACATCAGATAGACGCCTATAATTTCCCGATAAGGTGAAATTGCTCTGGAAGGTACAGTGTATCGAACTATTGAATTTTCAGAGCAGTCCAAAGCAGCTGGAAAGGCGGGTCCTCACTACAGTCTTGCGTTTCCTATACGCACAGAAAACGAGTTCGTTTAATTAAATAACTAAATACAAGACAGTCGCTGCAGTCTACCTGCGCCTACAAGTTTCGCAGTGTTCTTGGCGGTTGAGTCTACGAATTAATTTTGTTAAAATGTTAGCCGACACGTCAGCTGACCTTGGAAGCGTCACTAGCTAAAGTTGCCTGATATATATATATATATATATAATATATATATACATATTTCTTTATTTCCTTACATTTGGAGCGCATTACAATTTAGAAAGCAGTGAGTTTTTCTGTTATTTAAGTGGACATAGCAATCAATTCGGACGTGTATGGGACCCAAGAGACAGTCGTGTGCATGGATCTTACTCAACGGTACTGTCCCAACCAAAGCTGGGGAGTAACATTGTACTAGAAATTACTATACCCGAGCTTATGACCAACGAGGCCGATACAACTGACTCAGCCCTCAACTGGGTATTGAAAATGTCATTAACTGCACCTCACTTCAGGAATATTACCGACGTTCCCAAATTGGCCAATTAAACCTGATATTTGTGGCACTCAGAATCTAACGCTTGGGTATATCCAACTTCCGACTCCCATAAAGGAGCCAAAATAAATCCGACTCCGACTCCACAACCTCCGCATCAACAGCAACTCTGGACATGTTCTTTCGAGATCTTTACTTGTTCGAAACTTCACACAGCGTGCGCTGACCTTGACCTGTTCAAGTGAGTTTCAGGCGTCGTCCCCCAACCGGTTATCCTTGAGATTTCCTTCAGCCCTGCTCCGTAAAATGGAGTTTGAAGCAGCCTGAATGCAATTACGCTGCTTCTACACTTGCAACAGGGTTCACAATGATAAGTGCAAAGCTTCAGCCTGACGTTCCAGACAAGTCTAGCCTGGAAGGCTGAGTTTCGGTTCTCGATCGATTGTGCTCCATTTCTATCTAATAGTGTTCTGTGTAATGCCGGGTACACACTATTGTAATTTAGTCCCACTGCGCAGCACAAAGTGTTCGAACGCCTTGTTACGTCAGTGTAAATACAACTGCATATCGGCCGATCAAAAGACTTAAATGATAGTCGTCCAGTTAGCCAGCGTGTCATTCCAGCGCAGTACTGAGCGGCCTTTTAAACTAGAATTGACTTGGTACTAAAAAAAGTAAAATCTTTTGCTATTAACGAGGGAAATGAGAAAAAAAACTCATTTATCATACCTCTTCTGACTGCTTTTTCGCGCGATATTATGCGGCCAGCGCTCCAAACAGAAATTTAAATGCGATTATGAGATAGTATGCGATGACTTTTATTTTGTTCTCATAGACATTGTGGTGTTTCGAAAGGATCCTAAAGTTTGAGTCTAAACGCTAATGTGGCGTGAGAATTAACGGTCGGCATGGGGTAGGAAGCAGCAAGCATTCGGACGCTTTGTACTGCCCACGGAGTACAAACGACTGCAGTGTGAACACGATATACGCCGACAAGCAGGCAGGCAGACTCACTCGTCGGATGAGGTCATCCACCTTTGACGACAGCGCATCCCTCCTCCATCTCCTCTTCCTCACCTCCCCCCACGAAGAGTTTTTTCTCAGCGAAGCACGAGGGTACCTCGCTGCTCTTCTCCCCTCATCTTCCTTGAAGATTTTTTATGGGTGGCAGATCCTTTTTATGGCTTGGAGAAACTCCTGCCTCGATCCCTACGCTTCTATAAGGACGCGTTTACTCAATAAATTGAATTGAGTTGGTTAACTGAACCAGGTACAGTGTAGTTAGTAAACCCCTCTTTGTAATTCGGAGAATAGTCTATTCAGTTGAGTAAAGTGGGTAAAAAATTAATTACAAACATTAGGAGTAAAAAATTGACGCCCTCTCGTCCAGTAAAAAATCCCACATCATTTTTTACCCCTAATCTGGGTAATTCATTGTTGCCCCCTTTGCTCTTAACAGTGTATATAGGGTCGGTTTGGTTGGAAGCTGAACTAAAACCCTCGTGGACTGACTTGTTCGAAACTTAAGGCAGCTGCGCCGGCTTCAACCTGTTCAATTGAGATTCAGGCAATCACCCTTAATGAATTACTAATGAGACTCTCCGATACTGAATCTTGCTTCGTAAAGTGCAGTTTTTAACAGGCTCAGGGTAATCAGGTTGTTTGTATCGCTTGCAACAAGACTCGAAGCTGCACGTCCCGGATAAGTCAAGCTTCGAAGACACAATTACGGTGACCAATCCAGCGTGCCTTTAGTAAACCCCTTTTATAGCTCAGAAGAGCATACCTTCATCCTGAAGAAGTTACCGAGACCAGTTGTCCCCTAAATTGTAGTAAAAAAATGCAGGGTACAACGAAAAAAGTAGGGTACAGAAACAGAGCCTCTAGTTGCTCGGAACGCTTTTAAGAATGCTTCTTTCCATTAAATTAAATTAAGATTTGAAGCGAACTAGGTATTAACGTACTTAGCAAATCCCTGTAATGGCTGGGACCAGCTCCTATATTGATCCTTTTTGAACTTATTTATCAACCCAAATGTCCTCTAAATTATGTTGCACTAGATTCATTATCAGTTGTGTAGAACAGAACAAGAACCGCACCTTAGGTCGCCTTCAACTGTATGTTCTCTTGTACTGACATCGCTTTATAAAATAAGCTACAGTACAATTTAAGAACGAACACCTTCCCATAGTGAGGATACAAGTGATATATATATATATATACATATATATATATATAAAACTGTACAGAGTCCAGGCATAGACTACGCTACTAAATAACCTATTGTCCCAAAACCAGCACACGGTGCCGTGCAATAACGGGAATTACCGGCCTGGTCGTGCTCTTATAGCACAACAAATGTCGTTTTCGTGCTAATCAAGCACATTATGGCAGACACTTCCCGTGGGCACACGGGAATCTGCGCAAGTTTTGGAATAGGACTTTTCTCAGCGGTGCTAAATGGCCTACACAAAATGTCTAGTGGGTTCTACGTCTCCTAGAGGAACCTTTAATAAAATGTTGGGAAAACATTTCAGACGCAAATATATATAGTTGTTCAGTGATATAGAGAACGTGAACATCAGGGGTAATACAAATTAAAACACAGAAGTCAATGATGAGTGACTGTAATTTAATTTTGAGGCACCGAACTGACCTAAACTTGATCAAAATTATTCTTGTTTTCAACTGACAACCTATGCTGGTGTGTGTATATATTTCTTCTTGCGCACTCTTTGCCTCATCATGCATTGTTTTGGTTTTCTACTTGAGCTCGATATCCGTATTAGCTCGATAGCCGCTTTAGCTCAATATCCGTATTAGCTCGATATCCGCTTTAGCTCAATATCCGTATTAGCTCGATATCCGTAGTAGCTCGATATCCGCTTTAGCTCGATATCCGCTTTAGCTCGATATCCGTAGTAGCTCCATATCCGTATTAGAAATGATTTTACCTAACTTTTAACAGTTAGCTGCGGGCGGGACCTAAGTGGTTGGTATAGGAGTGGACCATAAGTATTGTGTTAGTTTATGGTTCGGTACTTAAGGAATACGGTATCATATGGATGTAGCTTACCGTAAGTGGACCGCTGTGGACCCGATGCAGCGCCAAATGGGCTGAAGTATCACATTTTTCTCCTGAATATTAGATTAGATAGGCGGCAGTAGACGAACCAAAAGGCCCATTCCCAAAAAGACACCGGGACTTACGCCCCGGCCCTCTATGAGCTTTTGCCATTATGTGAGTAGCATATAGAGGACTGGAGAAAGGAGAAGATAAAATAGGGGCAGGAATCTCAGCCAAAGAGACGATCATGAATTCACGCAAGCACGATCAAGAGCCGCTGATATGCGGAGCTTAAAGAATTTAGCAATTCAGTATTTGACACTAAGTCAATTATACGTTATTCTAAGTTAAAAATCCCTCTTTTCGTGAGACTAGATTCACTGTTGTAATAATTTTGACAACATCAGCATAAACGAGTAGTGAGCAAATCACAGCCATGCCATCGTAGCATATCAGCAAACTGTACATTAAGCCGAGTGCACGCTGTAGTCTTTTATTTGTTGAACGCATTCCAAAGTGTTTAAACACTTTTCCGTTCTTAATTGTTAACCCAAAGTGCGGCTACAAAAAGATCTGTTAATTAAATGATAAGTAGATATGCAGCATGCAAGTCTGCAGCCTTCAACACGTGCCAGTTACAAAGTTTTGCTGATCTCTTTACTTTTTAAGTGAATTAAAACTAAAAATTCTGTGCTGCGTTTTGTTATTAACAAAGAAGCAACACAGAATTTCGACGGGGTGTGATGGCGTCGAAACCCTGCAGTGTGAGCCAGCCTTAATGGGTTTCAGCAGTTTTGCAAAGTGTTCGAGAATGAAGAAGGTCCTGGTTAGATCTGCTCCTAGCTTATATCGGCCACGAAAAGGCCTGCACCAAAAGGACGAATAATTATTACGTGAAATGAAATTATTTTCATTTATTTGACACAAATTACCTTCCTTATATTATATTAATAGGGCTGAAGCTGCTCCCAGTGGTTGTTGGATGTTACCAAAGAACCTAAAGTACAAATTAACGGGTCTTGGTTTGTATTATCAAAATTATTAAAAAACATAAAGAACTAAAAAACGAAGCCCTATCTTAAACTGTCGAGCTTTTTCAACGAACTGAAAGTACAAATTAACGGAGCTTTAGCTGGATTTTGAATTTCTCAAAATATTTAAATCCAAATTAGCAAAATTTCAGCTGCATGGTCGAAGTTTATCGAAGAAATTAAGATATAGATTAGTGAAGTTTTAACTGCGCTGTTGAACATTAATAAAAAAGTTAAAGATGCCTTGTGCCTCAGCTCTAGAAAGCTGAATCCATTATAGGCGCATGCCACCAGCTGCACTAGAGCCATGCAATGCTAGTAAAGACTACTACTACTACTACTAGAGCCAGGTAATGCGCTAGCATGTCTCATGCCCACTTCCCTAAAGTAGTCAATTAAAATCTGCACCTTTCACAAAGTGAACGTATAAATGAGTATACTGCTACGTGACCAAAACAGAGCAACGCATGACGTCACAGGTCTTCATAACCAATTGCGCTTTGGCAGATTCATCACTACGAGAATGTCGACTCCTCTTCTTGGCTGTCAAGCAGTGACGTTACATGTGGCTTTGTTTTGGTCACGTGAGAGCGCTCTCTGTTCTACTCGCCTTGTAATATCCTCGTTCAGCATCATCGCATGCACACATATCCAGCGACACGAAAACTTATATTATTTAGGAATGGTTGTTGAAAAATGAAATTAAATATATCACTTTTGCATCATGAATCAAAAGTAATTTTTATCGGGTAATGCACAAACTATTAAAAAAATAAATAAATGAATACCGAGGTTGGATGATAGAAAAATAATCCCAAGCTCTGAGGGAAAATCTCCTGGTAATTGCGAAAACCTCCAACTCTTGAAAAAAGTTTTACTTTTCACGGAAATTCCCTGGCGCTTCTAAGAAAAAGCCCGATAGATCTCTGAATAATTTCAGAGAGAGAGGTCTGACTAATCCTAACCTCTCGTGCTCTATTCCAAACTTTTGGGATGAATCCTTAACACCAGGGAAAAATTCCGAGCTTTTTGGAGAATTACAAGAGAAAAGAAATCCCAATCTCTTGTTAATGATCCCAATTCTAGGGATTATTGCCAAGCTAACTCAAGTTCCAGCCAATGAAGCATAGCTTCTGTGGACTTCATCGTGATAATCGAATGCGCCTTTATATTACCATACTCACATACGACCAGCGCCGAACCCTCCTAACTGCTGGGTCCATAGTGACGTCATTAACCTGACCTGCGTCGCTTTTCTGTACCTTCTTTTCTTGTTCTCCCATATTTTTACAGCCTAAGGTTAATTCTAATTGTATCAGAATGTGTTACTTCCGTACAAATGTTTCTTTCCGCAGTAATACAGTAGGACAAAGTACATATTCTTATTGTAAAGTAACACAACCTATATGACGAGCGTTACTATAATTTTTACAAGCTCCTATATGTAAGAATGAAAGAAGCTGCTCCATCTACATCAGAAGCGATGGCGATTTCACCTTCAACTTGACACTCTACTTAAGCACTATCAGCAATAACATTAACATCAAATCATGAGCTTATAACTAACAACACCTAAAGTCAATCACGTACGTTCGTTCCTATTAGGTGAAGCGCTCAATTCATTATATGAACTGGGAAAATGTCAGCAAGATACATGTATGCCTGTACCTATCTACTTTTCCAACAATAAAATAGTACTAATCAAAACGAGATAATGACGTTTTCTACATTTTCTAAATAAAGATAAAAAATTTAAACCACTAATTTAGCAAAAGATGGTAAATTGTAGATCGTTAGTACCGTAATTCGCTGAAATATTGCGTAGAACAGCTCTGAAGCGAAAAAAATATGTCTTTTTATACCTCGAAAATTATTACAATTAATAGCAACATAAAAGAACCTTCTGAACAACAAGGAATTGCAGTGTTTTCATTACAGTAAATTGTTAAGAGGTATTTAGATGCGAAAATATTTTTCTATTTAGGAAATTTCCGAAAGGTTACTTAACGCGAAAATTGTTCAATGGAAATGGAAATAATTATTAAAGCACAAGTGACTGAACAACCAGATAATATTGCTTTTTATTTAAATATTATGTCAACTTAAGAGACTTTACAGGAAGCGAATGAAGTAAAGACATTAGAGTTAGAGAAGAGAGAAAGCGTTAAGGCCTGTGCACACTCTAGTCAAAAGAACGACTTCCCTCGGCTAATTGCCTGAGCGCATTGTTGAGCCTCCGCGCTCTAGCCCAGCTTTAACCTCTCCAGAAAAGGTAAAGGTAAAGTCAACTTAGACCATACCCTCACCTGGGAAACCCACATGCACTGGTTTGTGCTGCGGGTATAAGCCCACTGGCCCCAGATGAGTAAAAATGTAAAAATGTTAGCCGGCCGTTTAGTCCGGTCAGCAAATGCCCTTAGTTAAGGTTCGGACTTCTCTTCGAACTTGAAGGAAATTTTAACTGAAAGTTTTTGTACCATTTGCTATTTAAATGGACTCAGCTGTGCATTCAGACGCGGGATACCGAACTCGTTCGTTTGACTAGCGTGTGCACAGGCTCTAAGCAGGCGTGAGCTTGCTACAGAAAACAAGAAATGCAATAAAGAATTATGTGCGCAGTGTTTTCTCTCAATTGTTTTCCCTCGTAAAAAGATAAAAAGATTGAGGAGTGAATCTGCCCCTTCATAACTGTATTGTCACTGCAGGTGTTGTTAAAGCCAATCTCAATAAATATAAGAAATGAATTTAAGTAAAACCTATTTACCTACGCATGTGCAATGTATGTAAGTTCAGTGGACACCTGTTCTTATATAACGCTTATGTAGCGCTGTAACATGTGTAAGTACAGTGGACACCTGTTCTTATATAGCGCTTATGTAGTGCTGTAACATGTGTAAGTACAGTGGACACCTGTTCTTATATAGCGCTTATGTA
>LQNS02020120.1:12381689-12402551 GCA_001587735.2 Parhyale hawaiensis | reverse complement strand
CTGTAACATGTGTAAGTACAGTGGACACCTGTTCTTATATAGCGCTTATGTAGCGCTGTAACATGTGTAAGTACAGTGGACACCTGTTCTTATATAGCGCTTATGTAGTGCTGTAACATGTTGAAATTTACATATAAATATTAGTCTAAAGAAGACATAATGCACAGTAGATACACTGGTGCAGAATAAATGTGTACAGTTAGATGCACAGTACCGTTAGTAGTCATAAATACATAGATGCAGAACAAGCTCAGCAGCCTATATTAGGCAACGGAAAATCTCTAATAAATCTAGTCAAACAGGGTTTAAGGGCCGAAATAGGTGATTTCTAGCACTAAAAATTGTATAAATATGTTTTTTAGGACAGAAATGTTTAGTATCTCACACCAGATACATGCTTTCTATATGTTTCCATAACGAAAGAAGTTAGTTTTTCATCCTTTCTACGCTGTATGCGTACACTTCCAGCGCATAAATGTCAGTTCTTGTTGTGATATGTATTGTGCACCGTATTATGTATGTATTGTGCACAGTACCATGTATTACTACGTATATATTGTGCACAGTACCGTGTATTACTATGCATTTATTACTATGTATTTATTGTGCACAGTACCGTGTATTACTATGCATTTATTACTATGTATGTATTGTGCGCAGTACCATGTATTACTATGTATGTATGGGGAACAGTACTGTGTATTACGTATGTATGTATTACTATGTATGTATTGTGCACAGTGATAGACCGTTCGATCGACCCTGAGAAACCAAATATTTCTGGCTGAAACTTTTGATTACTGCATGTTACGAAAAATGTTGTGAGTGTGTGTTGGTGCGTGCATACGTGCAGAATGAGCCTACAATTCGTAGTGGTTCCCTCCACCGGCATCCATCATGTGAATTTCTTCTTCCCCAGAATGTGGAGATGTGGACCGGGCGCTGGAGGCTCCTAGGGACTGTTGCTGCTGCAGCCGCACGGCAGATTTTTCCCGCGCAAGCTTGGTCTTCTGTGGGTTCTCGTCCTGTAGATATAAATATTATTTGAATCTTTTCTCTTACACATACAAAGATATCATTGTATAGAAAAGGATAAATTTATAAAATGTTTCATGCATTTTTAATTTACTCCAGTCTAAAGCTATCGAGGAAGTTGGCCAAGCGGTCGTTTTATACCTATGTATGTACACAAACTGGGGCTCGTAGGTTTTGAACCGGCAATATTAGACGTACTGGTATTTGCAAGTTAAATCTGTCACTGATGTAAAGTTAACTATCCAATAAACTTACTAACCGGCAAATTCTCATGGTCTAAAATTGACAATTTTTCTTTAATTCCACGACGTGGTTAGTTTTCGAAAGAAAAAATTGATTAGGACGTATGTTACAGAGATTAAAAATTTCTTATTTCCACCACCATTTTCGCAGCGCGTTTTCGAGAAAACAAAGTACCAGCTTTAGCGTGCTAATGAAGCACTTAAATTGCAGTTTCGTGCTGTAATTGCACGATTAAGTAGCTGTTTCCAGTCGGTGCACGGCAAGGCGTGCTAGATTTAGAATAGCACTTTTCTCAGAGTCGTCAGTTGTATGCAAACTTTGATTTTCCAAGGACTTTCACGCCTTATTGTACGTGTCTGCCATTTTCCAATTGTTAAGATATCCTTGAGAGTTAAGAAGGAAAATGTCAAAATTTAATCTTATTACTTAATTGGAAAAAACATTGGAATAATCTTAACAGCTATGATAAAGAAAGACATACTAAATAGTCTGTTAATGGGTTGTTTTGACGGTACTGGTTAGACTATATATATATATATATATATGTTTAATTATTTCACAGTTAATAACATGTATGCATGTAACATGTATGCACTAAACATATGCATACATCTACAGAAAACGAAGTTCATGCCCAAACAAAAATGGTTATGACCAGAAGAAAAAGATTCAAGATCCTAGAAAAACGCGCAATATTCTAGAGTAAGGCTCATAATCCAAGAAAAAGGCCGCCCATGACCCAGGGGGCATGCTCATGATAAAAGAAAACCTAATGATTTAAAGAAAACGCTCGTCACCCAAGGACCAAAAGTCATAAACTAGATTACAGCTCAATACTTGAAAAAAAGCCTCATGACTTCGAAGAAAAAGGCACATGACCCCGAGAAAAGAGCATATAACCATAGAATAAGGCTCATGACCTCTGTCCGAGCACTTACCTCACAAATGACAGCAATGACAATCAGGCCCACCACGATAGTCACAAGAATAACTAAGCCAATTATGACCGGTGCGATGGAGGCAGCAGTGACCAATGGCATGTCCTGCAAAGCAGCAAATAATTATTGCAATGAAACTACCCTCAGAAAAAGCCTTGTCTCAAAACCAGCACACATTCCCGTGCTCCGACAGGAAGTACCTGCATTGGCCTGCTTGTGCAGTACCAAAACTGAATGCAGGAAAAATTCTGGAATACTAAGTAAAGTATTGCTCCAACAATAGCGCGCCTTCAATTGCAGCGACAACAAACCCCAAATTTTGTGCGTTGGTGGAGCCCAAAAACTGCAATTGTCGCACGGCAAGAACACGCTAAAGCATGAACTTTCGGTTAAAACACGACAATGTGAACTGAATTGGGACAACAGTTTCCTCAGTAAAAAATGAAGCAAGCAAAGGCGATAAACTAAGACTCGCAGTATGCATTCATAGAAAAAAGGCCATAAGGTTAGATGAGAAGTGATAAGTTAGTATAGAAGCGTTATGTTGGAAAGGAAGCGTTAGGTTGGATGATGAGCGTTAGGTTGGATGATGAGCGTTAGGTTAGATGAGGAACGTTAAGTTGGACTAAGAGCGTTGGATCAGATTGAGCAGTGTTAGATGAATTCGAGTTAGATGGAGTGCTTTGGGTTAGTTGAGGAGCGTTGGCTTAGGTGCAGTGTGTTATATTAGATGAGGTGTAGCACAGGTTCGTTAATTTAGAGGTGCGCTTGGTTGGATGAGGAGCTTTAAGTTAGACGAGGAGCGTTAGCTTAAATGAAGAGTGTTATGGCGGATGATGCGCGCTGGATTGGATAAGCGTTACGTTAGAAAAGGAGCATTATGGTGGATGAGGAGCGTTAGGTCGAATGATGAGCATTATGTTACATAAGGAGGGTTAAGTTTGATGAGGAGCGTTTGACTAGGTAGAGCAGCATTAGATGAGTGTTGAGTTAGATGAGGTGAGTTGGGTTAGATGAAGTGCATTGGGTTAGATGAGGCGCATTATATTAGATCAGGGGCTTCACAGGCTCTTTAGATTAGATGAGAATAGTTGGGTTAAAGAGATACGTGATAGGTTAGATAACAAGCATTACGTTATATTAAATTCGTTAGGTTAGATGGAGGGAATACGTTGGAAGGCACGTTCGAAGACACATATCGAGCATAGGATTCATGACTGGCATTACCTTAGTGTAGATGGACATTGTTGAGTTAGGCAAGGTTCGCCAGACTAGTGTTAACTTAAACAGTGTGGGTCCATTAGAAAAGCAGCATTAGGTTAAAACTATTGGAAGTTGCAATACCGTAGCGTAGGTCTGTTATAAGATAAAATGTGTAGATATTCATCAACCGTGAAATTTCTACGAGTCCCGCTAGCTTCTACTATTATGGCTAGACCACGAGTGTGCATCTATCAAACTGGGGAAAATTTAATCCTTTTTGGTATTTAAATTTTACGTTTGTCGCATCAAATCTTGGTTTCCCTTGAATTCATAATGTACACATTGAGTACATGAATACTGAAGCCTAAGGTAAGTTGTTTTCAAGACCAACTTAATGGCGGAGTAGTTGTCGTAATTATTATCTTTAGCCAAATTTCTCCTCTCGATGATACAGCTTAGCATCTATTTTTTCCGTACTTAAAAATGTATTCCTAGCCAGATAAAGTTCTTATCTTATGCAAATAGGAACGCCCACTAGAGTTAATTGAGCAGTTCTGGTTTTGTATTCTCTAGTACACTCGATGAGCATGTAGCATTCGGTATCCAAGTTACCGCACGAAATACATTTTTTCCACTTTCTTGTTTTTTCTTCAGAGCGAACAGGGATGTTATCCTCGAGCTAATTCTTGTCAGGGCTCTGGGGCGAAAAGAACTAACCTTCCTCACGTTCATTTCTTTACTAGTGGACCCGAGCGTGAAAAAATTCACGCAATAAGCGATATTTTTTATTAACATAGGCCGTTGCGGAACCTTCCCTTCTCTGACTTGTTTCATTTTCTTCATTGATCCTGCGTTGTGCTTTCAACCTTAGGGCTTTTTTCTCTGACTTGTCGTTTCCCCATTTTTCCACTCAAGCTTATCAGCAGCTCTCATTCACTCCTGTAACCTTTTTGCTTCAAGTCTTTATTGACTGTATCGCTTAGACGATTCATCTCTCTCCATGCATTCGTAGCACGTCTTCGATCTTGAGACTGTTGTAGTCTCGTACTGCTTAAACGGTCCCCATCTTCCTCCTTGATTAGGTGTGCGTCTTCAATAGTGAGAAGCAGAAATAAACCTGGAGTAAAACACTCCAATAAACTTGAATGTAACTCCAGACAGCTTGTATGCATGTCAGCGCTCCGTAGCCAAAATACGGTCTTGCGAACTTAAAGATCTGCTTCACTGATATGTTGAAATTTTTGGGCTATAAAACAAAATTAGCACCTTCAAAGAACGATAGGGGTATGGAGCTGGAGGAGCACATAGTAGTGGACAGAAATACCTGGAATAGCAAGATCTGCTTCAGAGACTCCCTTTGAACGGGAATAATACTGTTGTAGAAGAAGAAGAGAAAGGCAGTAAGCTAGAAGAAATAGTTGTCTACCACATGTGAAGAATCATCATCTCGTGAGTGCTGCGTTAGTCATCTGCAGAATATATACGTCGTGATCTTAGAGAAGAAAGTTATAAAATCGGACTCCAGGAGCTGCATGCACATTATCCCGATTTTAAGAAGTGTTTCAAGCAAGAAGTGTCTTCAGATAAAGGGATAATGATCAGTCTTCGATCGCCATCTTCTGCAACCTGGTCATCGATCTATAAAATCTGCAACCTGGCTTATTTTTCGCCTATCTATTTCCTTCAAAGCGGACAAGAAATAAATATGTAAATACACCGAGCGTTTGATTATACAAAGATTTTTTCGACCATTTTATCGAATGACCAAGTAGCGCCGGAGAATGCGTACTTCATGGCGACGTGAATACCAGGGGATTGAAAACAGAATGGAAATCAACTTGTTTTCGTCGCCGTCATATGCCAAGGATAGGCTCTCTAGTCTTTATATATGTAGTGATAAGAAGAAAATCCTAAATAAGAAACAGTGGAAAACCAAAAAAAAAAACATACTATGTTGGTACTGAAGGGCTTCTGCACGGAGATTTGACTCTTGTTATTGAAAGGGAATCCAGAAAAAACCGAATCGGCACTGATCCAGATGTCGACGAAAGTGTGTCCTGCTCCCTGTGGAGGAAACAAAAAATTACTGAATATTGGCCACGTTCTAGGTCGTACTCCTCTTATGATCTGCTTGACTTAAATTTCTGCATTTTTATTATCTTCTAAATTTTCATTATCATGTGACACTACTCATGTTTTAAATTTTATGGCATTCTAAATTTTTATTGGGTAACATGTCTAGTACCCGTCCACCATGCTATAGTAGCCGTCGACTTGGCGCTAGAAAACTTTGTGTGTAAAACCTAGCAGTGCTAGAAAGCCGTACATAGGCTTAAACTGTAGGCTAAGTAGTGCTGCACCATCCCTGAAAATGACAGGCGAAGAAAATAAAACAATAAAAATGGTGATGGTTTTCAAATTCTTTCATGTTTTTAGTGAAAAAGTGTGAAAACCACCAAAATTTTTTTCTTGTTTCATTTTCTTCGCCCGTCATATTCAGCGATGGTGCGGCACTACTCAGCCTACAGTTTAAGCCTATGTACGGCTTTCTAGCACTGCTAGGTATTACACACAAAGTTTTTTAGTGCCAAGTGGACAGCAACTAGCATAGTGTACGGGTACTAGACATGTTACCTTTATTACTTGAACTTTGATGTCTTATCAATGTTTATTATCATCTGAATTTTTTATATCTACTGAATTCTATACGTGAAATCTGGGACAGAACTCACCCAGCAATCGTGGTAGGAGAAGAGAAGATCCAGCGTAAGAGTGCTAAAGGAATTATAGTCGCATGTGGCCAAAAGTTTTCCTTTGTCTTCAAAAGCGGCGGGGGAAGTCGTGATTGTACCATTGGAATCTACGGAAACATTAGGTTAGATAAATTATGCCTTTATGATAGGTCGGACCTCTTTAAAGTCGACTGTGTAATACTGTATGATAAGTACCATAGGTGTCCACTACAAGATTATACATTGTAAAAACTATGCTCCAGATCAGTGCTGGGCATTGCGCCGCATAATGCGTCCCCTGCACCCATGCCCCACGGGTACTCTGCCCTATTTTGGGGGTGGAACGACGCGAGGAGCAAAGCTTTTAAAAGAGACGAACCAAGGACTGGCGCTTAACAATATTATTGCGCCTTTTTTTGCGCCTCTCGCTGCAAAACGAAGCAAATCCCTCAGGTCATCGCCCAATATCTTTAGATTCAAACTCCACCATCGGATTCTCTTTAGAACTTGACAGACTTTGAGACCTTCAATATTTGCTTGCAGTGTGACCACTGAAAACATGAACGTTCGTTCGGCGACGTTTCATATACGTTAATCTGTCCCTTCCAGTTAATACAGCAACTACTATAAGAAGCACTAAGTAAGCATTTTGCGTTGTGTAAGCCTTAGGAAAATTCAAAGGAAGAAGCAAGCGAAAAAGTGCATGGGTCTATAAGACCATGACCGAACTAAATCGAGCCAAACTCAAATAAACGCTACATAACAAGCGTTTTCCCATTCGTGTATCACTTTATAATTCAGCAAGGCCTCGATATAGACCAGGGTTCCGTGCAGGAATAAGGCTGAACAGATCAAGTCCGGTCTGCTAAAAACAAATCCCGGTACCTGAGGTGTGTTGCAATCAAACTGCCGGTGTCAAGCGTTTGCTATCCCACATCCTATATGTGGTTCATGTTAGATACTACCGACGACAATCACAACATTTATAGAGCTCTAGCTTAGTAAAACCACCTACGTTTACAAACATTGCCTCTGCTGGCAAGCATTGCGATTGATTGATATACGATAGTGAAGAGAATATCCCATGGCTGATGAATATTTTGTCCTCTTGTCGGTTTTTCACATTTGTGTCCTAAAAAAACAGCCCAATAAAAGCTCCGCCAGCAATGCTAACTAGTGCAGTTTCTGCTTATTCCGCTGAGTTTGCGTCTTATTCTTCCCATATGTTTAAGTGAAACGGTGTCACCCCGAAACTCGGAGCAACAAGGTCTAGATTTTCACTACAATACTCTTCAGTCCGCGCTCTCTGATTACTGAGAGGGAGATGAAAGAAATCGAGCGGTTTTGATGGAATACCACAATATTTTTATTAAGTCTCAAATTAATAAATCGGAAAAATCTTTAAATTATAATACACTTTGCATATCATCACGGACAGTGTTTAATTTATGGAAACTTAATAAACTGAGTCAGATAAAGGGTACGCGTGGACGTTGTACGCTTCTTGAATGTTGGCACTAGCGCAGCAGGAAAACTAAGCAACTCAAAACCAAGGTAGAAAAGTAGTTAAAAACCTGGAACTACAAATTTTGGGACTAAATCGAAACTGGTATAAAACAAGTCCGGCCTAAAACGAGTACTTCCTGTATTATATGACTGTCAGCAAACACCCAGTGTAGTTTGCAACCTCGTAGCTGAGTGCTCAAAAGAATTGAAAGATATTCCGGCGAGTCATTGGTCACAGAGCGATTTTTAATTGGTTGATTTCCTTTATGGAGCAGGGGTGGGCAAACTTTTTGACTCAGGGGCTACACGGTCCAATAAGCATTGACAGACGGGCTGGGCCGCACAGCCGCCCAACTCGCCAAGCGCTATTTACGTTTGCGATGATTCTGTGCAGGAAGAAAAGAGTGTAACGGGAGGACTCAATGGGACTAAAATGAAACTTAGCTGTAACCACATGTAGTGCAAATGACGTCACATCGACAAGTTGAAGCATTTAAGGGTCGGACCTTTTAATTTTAATTAAAATTTTAAACAGCGTTATATACTTGACGCGAAAGATGCAGTATAAAAACAGTTACAGCTCAATCTTTTTGTACTTGCCGACAACATTTTACGGTGTTTTGTGTACGCGTTTAGCTGAAGTAGTTGGTCAGTCTGGTGTGAAAGACTGAATGAATAATATGAATTAGGTCGAAAAACTATGAAGATATGTTCAATAATAAATATTATATGTTTTGTGAAAAGCCCTGTGAACTGATTATTATGAAGTGTAGACAAGGCTTCACTTCAGAGAAGAAATTAAATCAGGGTCCAGACCTTGCCACTAGTGCTGTAAAATTTCCACCAACCTCCACTGCAACTTACTACTGATAATTGCTTATTGCGCAATTATTAATATATATATGCTCTTCATTTAGTTATATCCTCAGGAGATGAAATTTGAAATTTACAAGGATTTTTCTTGCATAAAATAATTAAAATACTCATAGGCCGTTCAGCCGTAGCTTTGTCGAGGTGACGTCATTGATGATGTCACTTTTTTATGCTAATTTCTGGTGAGTCCTGCCGTTACACTCTTTGCTTCCTGATTCTGTGTACGCGCATCACTGTGGGTGCAAACGGCGTTCAAATTCGTGTGTTGTGCGCTATGCTGCTCGCTGTATCGCAGATTAGGTTAGGCAAAGTTAGGTTAGGTAAGGTCAGGTTAAGTAAGGTTAGGTAACGTTAGCTTAGGTAATGCTAGGTTAGGTTACGCTAGATAAGGTTAGGTTATGTCGTGCATAATGCAGTGCTTCGCGTGATTTTGGCGTGGCAAGAAAGCTTACATGAACGCACGCACAGTGATGAACGTACACAGAATAGTGAGTTTGGCGCCAGTGCGGCCGGCACAGCACACGCGATGCATACCTATCAAAGATAACAAATAACATATTTGCTGCGGATAAGCATTTTTTTAGTAAGTGTTACTATACGAGTTAAAATGAGTTAATACATCTAAAATCCTAAAACCTTCCACGGGCCGAATTCAAATGACTAACGGTCCAGATGTGGCGGTGTCCGTAGTTTGCCCACCCCTGGTATAGACCATACATGCTGATAATATCGGTAAAATCGGAAACTATTGTAGATTTTTAAAAAATCGCTAATGGGTAACTTATTCGAAAAAAAAATCGTGAAAATCAAAGTGAGAAGATTCTCCTCGTTATTACGCACGATTATTGGGCCGTGGTATTAGAGTTCCCAAATGAAAAGGGAAACGTAAAATTGCTGTATCATTTTTTTGATGTATGAAAGACCCTCCCCTACACCTTTGCATCAAGTAAGCTTGCAACTGCCATAGAATGATTCGCATGAGTATAAAAAGATTAAATTAGACGATTTTCGTCCATCAAGAAAACTTTTAACTCTACAATTTGAAAAGTAGAATGTTACACACTTGTAAAGCACAATAAACTGCAACTGAACAATTTTACCAGCGTTTATGAAATAAACAATCGCGACACACATTTGACCTCTCGCACACACGATGCCACATTGGAAATTACCCAGGATGCCACGCTGCAAAAGGAGTGACGCTATTGGCTGATACGTTTTTGTGAGGTCATGACTGTGACTTCACTCTACTGCAACTACAGGTGCTGCCACTCTATTGCCTGACATAACTATCTGTAGTAAATGAACTGTGGTAGCGGGGTTTGTGTGTGGTGCGGGAGTGGGGCAACACACGACATACCACCATTATTTCTTCTCTCATATGGCGGGAAATTCGAAAATAAAGTTATCGGCAAATCATGCAATCACAAATTTTTGCGGCACAGGGGTGAGCTTTGTTTTTGTGGGTACTGTGTTAACAGTTTCTGCAATTTTCTTGAAGATCCGTTCGTAACTTCTTGAGTTACGATGCTAGCAAACATTATAACTAATAATGTAAATTTCATAAACATCCATTTGGATTTTTTGAGTTTTTGTGCTAACAAGCATAAAATCAAATCACAGCGACAAACGAACGATCAGATCATCATAAAATTTGAACTTTTACGCTACGTAATAAACCCAACAGCTCATATAAATTTTATGAAAATCCATCCATAAATTTTTGAGTTAGGGCACAAAGAAAAAATAGATCTGCTCATAACTTTCTGAGTTATCTTGGTGACAGACAAGTAGAAAAATACGGCAAAAAATAACCCCCTTGGCTAAGGTAATCAATGTAAACAGGTTTTCTTGCGGAGGCTCACGCCTCGCCTGGAATCCGCTCACGCCTCCCCCACCCCCCTCCAGATTAAGAACCCCTGCTCTTAATGAAACAGTTTTATCATATTACAGTATAAGTTGCGCTGGGGTCTACAGAAAGATTAGATAGAAACGACTGCACATCTCTAAGGTGTGATCTAAGCGGTATTGGGGCATACCGAAATCTTAAATTATAAAATATTTGTTCCCTATCACCATTTAGGGCAGCCTCAGGGTTACTTCGGGGCAGTTTCGTATCGGTTCCTCGCCCAGAGGCAGGGTTAGAGCAGGGGCAGCGGCTTGAACACTTTTCGGAATCTGCAGCATCTGCTACGAGNACGGAGCTGCTAATCAGCCGCTGCTGCAGGGTCGTGTACCCCCCCTTAAACGCGGACATAGCGCGCCTGAATAACGGCTGATATACCCCATGGGGCGACAGTTTCCAGCTTCTACGGCGGCCCTGGTTTTAGATAGGGTTTGTGAGTTCCATCCTCCTTAAAAATAGTATTTCACTCAGTCCTTCCCCTATTTGGACCCTTCAAGACTCCGGTCCAACTGAGGCGGATCCCCACTGCGCAGTGGTAACGTGGACCGGAGCCCAGCTGCAGCACTTGGCTGCAGGATCGAAACGCCTCAACCTATTGCCTCCACGCGGTCAAAGAGGGTGGCGCTTAAGCTCTATCCTCTTAGAGGCTCCACAACAACAATAACGCCCTAGAACTATTTATGAATACTCGTAAACATGAAATAAATGTTAATTATTTCTGATATGGCGGTAAATTAGCGTCAAATAACACTATTCATATTGATTAAGAATTTACAGCTACATATACAATCTCTGATGGGAAGCCCTAATTGTTAGTTAATATTGTAAGGTTGATAAAAATATGTTATGGTCAGCTGTCAATGACTTCTGTTGGGGTCCCTTCCTCATTTGCATCAACGGCACCCTAGCCGCGCCCATTCAACACAGCACAAACTTAACAACTTTATTAATATGCATTTACAATTGCGTGCGTTTTAATCACAGCTGCAACTACACGTCAGACTAAACTGTGCTGAATCTTAGTATTATCTTACCTCCATCAGTGTCGTAATTGAATATACAGTCGTTACTGGTAGTGAAGTTCCACTTCAGGCAGGTGCTGCTTCCTGAAACCCGAAATATAAATATAGCACTTATTCCTCTGTAGATATTGCAATGATTATAATTACTGTAAATAATTAGAGGTGTACCGATACTATCGGTATCGGCAGCAAAAGTGCTATCGATACACCCCTAATATTAATCCAAATTCAGATAAGGTTCCATTAATCATCTACAGAACGCATAAAAAATCGTTTTTATAATAAGATTATGAAAGTAACGATACATACAGTAGAGTTCACTTACCCTGTGTTGGGCTGAAAAACTTTCGTCCAGATTTTGGCGCTTTGCAAGCAGAAACTCGTTTAAAAATTGGTAAATTAACGAGTACCTCAGTGTGCTTGGTGTTCAGATTAATTTCGATCGGTTAAAAAATTATACTGAACGGTCATTAAGGAACTTTAATTCGAATCTGTATTTAGATTATGGTCTTCGTGTGCCTTAATGAATTCGCCTGTAGTTTATTACTTCAGCCGTGAGATTTATTGAATTCTTTCCGACACGAAATACAGTATTGAAAGAAACATGAGAAAACAATTAACGCAAATTGATACTGAGCTTCAAAGGGAACGAAGGATATTAAATTAAAGCTCTCATGAGCATAGACCTCCTCCAGCAAAGCAATGCTGAAAAACAAACAAACGGATCCTGGCCAAAATTTAATTATCTATTTCTCGTGGTATGTCTAACAGTTCCTGTGAATTTCATGAAGATCTATCGATAACTTTTTTGAGCTCTGTTGCTAAGAGACGAACAAATAAGCACACTCGGGTGGAAACATTAACGCCTTGGCCAAGGTAATGTTACAGTTTTTCACAGTAATCCAAAGCAGTGAACTCCAAATTTGCGATTTTTCACAGAGACCGAAAGAAATGAAAATAATACGCTTTTCACTGGCAACAACAGGGATAAAATTAAAATTAATGAAATTTTCGAAGGTTAAGAAAGAAATAAAATGGAAATTGAACAAATTATACACTTTTCTCAAGAAACTGAGGAAAATCAAACAAAAATGAATAATTTTTTCACAGGGAACAATAGAAGTGAAATGAAAAAATTTCCCTGGTAACGAAAGAAATTAAATGAGAATGACAGTTTCGTAACGAGAACGAAAGAAACGAATTTTTTTGCAGGGAGGTTCACACCGCCTGGTGGCGTTGGTGCTCTAACGGCCGAAAGCATCGCTATGATCTCATAATTATTCATAAATATACTGAGTTCTTATAGCATTCGGGCTTTTTTCAGTCAATTTTAAAATAACCAGCAGCAAATAAGAATTTTAGAAAAGAAAGCAGTGCCTTCACTGAACGATACATAACTGCAGTGGTGGTAGAGCATTGGGCCAGAGAGGCCGAACCGCACCAACAAATAGAATAAAAGAATACAAAACTACTTATATATAAATAAGTCCTGAAAAAGTTACATCTTTTTTAAGAAACCAGGATCTAAATTCGGCATAGAAAAGAACTTTTTCTTCAATTTCGCTTTCAAACGAATGCTGAGGGGACGGCATCTTCTGACACCGATTTGCCTTCAATTTCAAATGTATCAACAGTGATCTGAAAAAAAAAGAACTTCTCAATCTTGTCTTATTTCACTGCAAAGTAAATATGGACCGGCTATATCTGGCAACCTCCAAGGAGCTCAGTGAGCACAAGGAGCATAGATGACCCATTTAAACTCCTAGAGTGAGCACTTGGAGGCTTGAGCGTAGAGGGAGTGTACTGAGTAGTGTGGTTACGCTCGAATGAGACAGCCAGCGGACCTTCAGCAAAACGTGAAGATTGAAGCAGCATAAAAGATTAGCTTCTTTAATTCATTACTCACCCTCGATCATGGACAGGTTTTTTGAAAAATAACTTACTTGTGCAAGCGGGTTTTCTCTCAGCAAACTTGGATAGTTTACTTAGCAGGCCCTCCGAAGTTACTACCATTATTTTATTTAAAATATAAATTGAACAGTGGGTGAGCTGGCCCCACCCTTTCAAAAGGACACGAGTCCCCAACATATACTAGTAATTTTTTTTTTTTAATGGGACTATGAAGTCCCTAAAAAATGGCCTCCACCCGATTGAAATTTATTTGCAGGCTGTAAATACAGGTCAATGGCCTAGTACTAGTAATCATATTTTGTCGTATGTAAAGTTTAAACGTAATCCATTGTCGTAGGTAAAGTTTAAACGTAATCCAACAAAAGTATGACGGTAGGTATGTTCATAATGCGGCAACGCTGTTCATAGTTTAACACTTTCCTATAATGGCGAATGCTGCAATAATTATAATTACAATCTACCACGAAAAAATCATATTTACAGAATATATAGTGAATTACTATTGGTAAATTAATGTATAGTCTCTTAGTTGCTTTGTGTATATGTTGTGCGCGTTTGGTGGATTTGCGCGATCGATCGATCGCGCAAATCCACCAAACGCGTACATCATATACCAAAGCCAGTGGATTAAGTCCACTCACCGTTAGTTAACCAGAGGTTGAGGTACAGCCTGTAGTTATACGAATTTTCATTTTCCACGGTGAGGGAGAAATTTGTCTGAAGGGGAAGGCTGTAGGCACTGTCTTCTTGAGCAATTGGGTTAAAGGATCTGCAAAACAAACCAACAATAGTGACAATCGATACTGAATACTATCTGGCAAAAAATATAAAACTATAATAATGTTTCTCTAAAAACCATAATCTGGCCCAAATATGATTCAATTTAGGGGCACTTATGTTTGAACAAAAAATGATCACTCTTAATTTTTTATCGCAAAATAAAATTTATGTCACTTACCCTCCACTTCAAAAATAAAACTCAAAACTATCTTTTGGTTTTCAAGACAAAACTGAAACTTGCTTATTTTTCATCTCTAAAATACCTTTTGTCTACCTTTTAATTTAAAACAAACTTGATGTTTGTTGATTTCTGTTTTCCAAACAAAACTTATGTCTGCCAACGTACTCTCTATTGTTCTAATAAAAATATGGCTAACTTTCGTCTGTTGTCAAAACAAAGCTGAAATTTCGCTGTTTTCTCTTTCTGAAAAAAAACCTGATGTCAATCCATTGTTCATATTTAGGCTATAACAAAACTGATATCTACCAATTACCTAGTTTGAAATCAAAACTATATATAGGGTATATATATGTTTGTTTTCTATTTTTAAGAGAAAACGGATATCTTGCTCTCCTCTGTTTGCGATGTAAAAATTTTGTCTACATATCTACATTTCTAAATGAATCTTGGTGGTTACCGAACCTTTATTTTTGAGTGAAAATCGTCATCTATTATTTAAGCAAAAAGATAACTTTTATCTGCTAAATAATGTGATTAAATATGTTGACTTGATAAAATATACACACACGATGATGATCACCTGTATTCTATTCCTAATGTGACTTGCTATCTTGTAATTAAAAAGAAATATAGCTGCCTACATTCAACATCTAAAACGAAATCCTACTTACCAAACTCCCACTTCTCATAGGTCAGTAAAGGTATTAGGACCATAATTTACTATACTGTAAAACAATACTCGTCCTACCACATTTATCGCATTGCTATGAATAGCAAAAAAAATAAGTTTTGCTAGTACATATGTGTTCAGGCATAAAATGTGCAGCTGCGTAAAGGGAAAATTTATATCTATATCTTAAAAGTTGTCTTAAACATAAGTTTCCAACTTTTTTGCTCTACAATTCCATGCTGCACTGTGGCCAATTACAAAAGTAATACCAATTCCACGGCTAATATAAGCATAGGTATTACCCTTGTTATGCAGCCGTTATTATTGCTCCACAACTGCCCCATTTAACCGGAATTGCACAGTCAACCTACCGATGGCAGCGCATACTCTTACCAAACAGAGGCCAAACAATGAGCCGGAATGCGGTGTAACGTGTACTAAGGCTATCAAGCGCTCTCTGTATTTGATTTAAGTCTAATGATAAGCTATATTTTATATAACTATTGTACCACCCCTGTGAGTACCTAATAAAGTTGATTGATTGTGTATATATAATTCATAAAAATTACAAATTTTGAAGGTCCTAAAATGACAGGGCCTATAATAGAGACGGGGGAGGAGGGGTGACGAATCGAAGCAATGGAGAGACCAGGTCTATTTAGGATAGCGTGCTTACCCAGTGAACTTGTAGTGAGGGTCTATGACGATGTCCGTGGTAAGATGAGCAACATTTTTGCTTGCCGCGGTCATGTCTGAACTTGTAGAAAAGGTGGCAGTGATGTCGAACTGAGGATCTTTTGAGCCAACATTCTTTTTAAAATGCTCGGATGGCAGCAGCGTTACGTTGACTGTCGCCTGAAAGAAAAATGGCATAGTAAATATAAATAATTTTCTATTACCATTCAAATATTTTCTACGAGTCCAATTTTTGTAATTAACATAATATGTTTCTGCTGTTCGGGTTAATGAATTTTGCCTGAGGTTTTTCTCTTCAGCAGGAGATTTTATGTATATAATTATATAGACGAAAATAATTGACATCCAGGTTACATAATTTATTAGGTTTTTTTCAGTAAGATTTCTTGAACGAAATTCAATTGAGTATCTTTGATACACTTTAGCTGCATGTAAGAATTCCCAGACACATGTTTCTTGCCTTCAAAACCACTTTCGCAAAGATTGTCTAAGGCTTGTCCAAAAAAATTATAATATCCAGAAGACGTCTTACTAAAAAAACCTAATAAATAATTAAATAATATAATAATAATTATATTATAGATAATAATTATATATTATATATAATTCTAAATGCTTACATCTCTCCGTTTTAAATATCGTCATCAAATGCTTAAACTTGCATCAGAAAGATTAGTTTTGCTAGTGCCGATCAGAGATGTGCGCCCTAGTGAAAGAAACTAGCGGCGCTTGCACTAAACCTGAGAAAACCAAGGAGCTTCTATACAGAAGGAGGGAGCCAGTAGCCTAGCCCGTTGAAGCTCAAGAGTCTCTTATGGCTGTCAGCCAGTTGTCCCATGCACCAATCGCATATCAGCAACTCGGTTCGTCTGCTGCTCCCCCGTGAAACTCAGTACTCCCCCGTCTTTTCCACCAATGAACGTCTCAGCCATAAGAGATCTGGTTGACTCGCTGGCAAGTCTGTAACTGGGCCACAAAGCTCCCTCCTTCTCTATTGAAGCTCCTTGGAGAAAACCTAGCGACACTAGCGCTAGTTTTGGCGCTAACTTCTGGCGTACATATGTACTATTATATCAGGTTATTAATGACTGAGTACAGACATCAGATTTTATTGGCCAAGCTTTCGGCACAGGTCAAGTTTGTGCCTTCTTCAGGGCGAAAACCTACAAGCGCAGCGGAGCTATTACTGCGAGGCTGGTATCTACACAACCGAAATTTTATCTATACATCAAGATAGACACATAGAAACTATTTCCCTTGGACAGAAGTTATGCGTAAAATATTGAAGCGATTATTTAGTTTACTAAAAACTGACTTATTACTGACTTACTGACTTACTACTAAACTAAATAATCGCTTCAATATTTTACGCATAACTTCTGTCCAAAGGAAATAGTTTCTATGTGTCTATCTTAATGTATAGATAAAATTTCGGTTGTGTAGATACCAGCCTCGCAGTAATAGCTCCGCAGCACTTGTAGGTTTTCGCCCTGAAGAAGGCACAAACTTGACCTGTGCCGAAAGCTTGGCCAATAAAATCTGATGTCTGTACTCAGTCATTAATAACCTGATATGATGAACCCCGAGAGACGTTTTCGATATGTACTATTAGTCGAAAATCTGGGAACATATATTTTAGTGCTAGGAGAAACATGAATAGCAAGACAGAAATATGGTATAAGTTGCAAATCGAAGAAATAAGAAAAGTGTTTTACTCATTTGAAACATACTGCAATGTTTTGGGGCGCGGCCGTTGCATACTCTACCGTGACCTCTGAATGAAGCTAAAACGTGTCGTAACTTGTACACATTGATCAATTTCTATATGAAAACCTTTACTGATTAAATTACAATTATTACGACCTTGTACTATGATGATACTACACATTGGTAATTTTGATAATTACTTTGCAGAAACTAGCGACTAGCGCTTAATATTCTCAAACATAGGGGCGCTAGTGCCTGCACTAGTATAACACTAGCGGCGCTATTAACGCGCGCTAGTTCTAATATTAATCAGTCATTAAGGCTTATTTTACAATAATCATGATTTGGTATCATAATTTGTACATGATTTTACTCAAGCGCAGAAACAGAGAGTTGTTGAATTACGCTTCTATATGGAATAAAGCAAAAGCCAATGAAGGTAACGCGTTCGTAACCTATGACAGATGCGTTTGTTTCGCTAGTTAGATCGAGTTCTTTACGTTAAACATGAACTGAAGACTCTGCGGACTCCTAGGATCGGTCCTGCTCCCAAAATGGAATCTTGATATCACTTTCTGGCATCAACCTGTCGTTTCTATGTTTTACTACCCAGTCCATAGTAACGGAACCAACGCTCATCATACCCAGTCCATAGTAGCGGAACCAACGCTCATCATACCCAGTCCATAGTAACGGAACCAACGCTCATCATTGAAATTCTGGAGTTATGAAGCCTACTGGGTGCAAAGCTAACTTGAATTTGCTGCTATTATCGATAATGCCGCAAGTATTATGAGCTCTACCGAATGAAGGAGCTACCGAATTAACATAGCGGTAGACAGTTTCTAGTCAAATTGTTTCTAATTACAGTCAAGTAAGAGGGCTTATTTCATTCTGATCCTTGATTATAACTATCATTAGTTAGTTTCTAAAAGCACAGCAGTTTTAAAATAGTAAATAGCCATTAAGCATTTCAAACAGCTATGAAACTCTATGAAAAAAAAGGATTATTGTTTATGTGCTCTATATTTCTCACCCATCAAAGTAGCTTTGATAGTTACCCCTGAAACGCATCTATTCGAATAATACATGGAAATACATGCAAGGGAAATCTAAATTTAATGAAACTTCATAAACTGACTTTTGCAATTCAAATGATATTAATTTTTCCTGAACGTCATTCAATTTTTTCTGATAACATCATCAAGCTAGTACTTTAACACAATTAGGTCCTATAAAGTCGCATAAACTTTTATTTTTAGCGACAATTTGTAATGAAAGAAATTTATTTGCAGCAAATTCGCTCTTCACTTTTCCTTCATCATTCAAACTATTTCGAGATAAGAGCTTGTTGACGAATGAATTTTAAAACGAGATTATTTTTAAAGTAGGAAACGAGTTTCTTTATAGCTTATTTTGGGATATTTTATTTGGTATGCGTTGATTTCAGCAATTGTGACTAAATTATGAGTTGAGTGTCATCTATTGGGTGAACCTGCATCAGCCAATTATTTTCCCGTGAGTCAGCTATCTTCAAAATATCTACACTGTGTGTCTTCCAGCTATATAAAACACTTCTGTCTTGAAACACCCTGCATTTAAAAAAAATATATGAACAATATTTACTCTCTCTCTGGTGGATAAAGTTCGCAACTCTGTCTGAAGAAGATATTGAAAAATAACCCTATACTGTTTTTACTCAATTTTGCACATGCAGGGAGAAAGGGAAAGTGTAGGTATTTATTTGAAGTATAAAGAAATTCATGTCTAGAATTAGAAAAAGTGCTATTTGATTGTAGTTTTCCACATTTAGCTGTGAGTTTTGGACAAGTTCTTCGCACCATATTTTGCAACAAGGACTCAGCTAGTATGTGGTTATGTAGGTTTATTCAGTTTAGCAAAAGTTATATTCAATGGTTATTAACCAGACATAAAGGCCTATTTTAGAAAAATCAAGAATTGGTGTCGTAATTTATTCAGTGCTTTACTGAAGCGCAGAAACAGATTTATTGAACAACGATACCAGGTATATGGAATAAAGCAAAATCCAATAAAGCTTACGCGTTCGTAACCTGTGGCAGATGCGTTTATTTCGCCAGTTGGGTCAAGTTCGATGCGTTAAACATGAATTGAAGACTCTACTGACTCCTTAAAGTCGGTCCTGATCCCAAAATGGAATTTTGATATCAGTTTCTGGCATCAACCTGTCGCTTCTATGTTTTACTACCCAGTCCATAGTAACGCAACCAACGCTCATCATTGAAATTCTGGACTTGTGAAGCTCATTGGGTGCAAAGCTAACTTGAATTTGCAGCAACTATCGATAATGCCATAAGTATCATGAGTTCCACCGAAAGATGGAGCTACGGAATTAACTTAGTGGTAGACAGTTTTCAGTCAATTTCTTTCTAATTGCAATCAAGTAAGATGGCTTGTTGCATTCTGATCCTTGATTATTACCATTATCATTTAGTTTGTAACAACAGAGCGGTTGTAAAATAGTAACTATCATTAAGTTTTCGAAGCAGTTATGAAACTTGATAAAAAAACATTATCATTATATTTTATAAGCTTCATATTTCTCACTCAACAAAGTAGCTTTGAAAGTTACTCCTGAAGCGCGTCTATTCAGATAAGTAATGAGAATTCATACAAGGCACTTCTGAATTTAATGAAAATTCATAAATTAATATTCGCAATTCAACAACTATAATTTTTTTCTGAACATACATCCATTTTCCCGGACAGTATCATCAAGCTCATGCTTTAACACCATTTTGTCTCATAAATTTGCATAAACTTTTATTACGCACGACAGTTTGTTAATAGAAAAAATTTGTTTGCAGTAAATTCGTGTTTGATTTACAGTATCTTTCATAATTCAAAGTATGTCTAGTTGATAGCTTGCTGAAGCATGATTTTCGAAACGAGATAATTTTTGAAGGAGGCGAGTTTTTTATAGTTTACTGTAGGATCTATTATTTGGTATGTGTTAATCTTTGCTATTGTGTCTATATCATACGTCGAGTGTCATCTATTGGGTGAAACCAGCGTCAGTCATTCATTTTCCCGAGAGTCAGTTATGTTCTAAACCTCTAAACTGTGTGTCTTCCAGCTATACATTACACTAATTGCTTGAAATGCAGCGTGTTAGGTTAGGTTTGATAGGTTTATTACACACAGACACATTGATACAATGCAATCATCGCTTTGGTACGTGAGTAAGAGACAGTTACAATAATGTAACTGCATAACTTTTTGAGCAAACATTAAAAAAGGCTAATACCATGCTCAGAAGAAAAATAATCACCATTATATCAAAAAGTACCGAGCTAGTTATGAGAGCGAAGCGAAATTCAGAAAATGCAGTGTTTCCTTTTTTCACCATATATTTCAGAGGCTATATTTGTCAGGGTTACTTCAAGGGCTAATATTTTATGGTACCTCAACTTGTTTTTA
>LQNS02020120.1:12255795-12276448 GCA_001587735.2 Parhyale hawaiensis | reverse complement strand
CATTCATTATTTTTTGAGGTATTGTGCTAACAAGCATAAAATTAAAAACATGGACAAACGAACGAACGAACAAACGGATCATTACCAAAATTTGGTAATCTACTCTTTGTTATATACCTAACAACTCATGTTAAGTTCATCAAATTCCATTCATAACTTTTTGAGTTATGGCATCGAGAAAAATTATGCAGACAAACAAACAAACAAACGGATGGACACATCTTCACCAAAAGTTAATCATCTGTGCCTCCCAACATACCTAACAATCCCTGTAAATTTCATCCAAATCGGCTCATAACTTTTTGAGTTATCCTGGTGACAGACAAAAAGACAGACGGACAGACAGCAAGACAGACAGACAAACACGACGAAAACATAACCTCCTTGGCGGAGGTAATAACAAATTCCAAATCTAGTTATCTACTAAGAAATCTCCTTCTGGAACTTGAAATATAATAATTCCAATAAAACTTGCACATCTTGGTCTCTTACTAAGACATGACCGAGTTACTAAAATAACTAAGATTTTGTTAATCAGCAGTCCACTTGAACGTCGTTAGTTAGGCTTGTGTTACCGCTCCTGTTCCTGCCTTTGCATGACTTTTAGATAGATTCTTACTTAGGCTGTTGTTGCTCTGTTTCGTGAATGATTTCGTCCCAAACTTTATTCCGAGAATTCCACATATGTTTTCTTTCTCTGTTTTACAGCACTGATGATGGATATATTACGTTCCTATGCGTTTGCGGTACAGGCTACATAGTAAACATGTTTTTTGTATGTAGTGCGGATCCCCTTTTCATTCAACGAATTGATTCATTTCTATCGACAACTTAAATATTGATGTTAACTTTCATGCTCAATACACCTAGGAAATTTTTTGCACTAGGTAAATTGAGTTTAAGTCGTCCGGCTGGATCCAGGAAGCAAAGAATACAATGGGAGGACTCAATAGGACTAAAATAAAACCTTAGCCGTGACCGCACGTAGCAAATTTACATCACATCGACGAGTCGAAGTATTTGAGTGTGGGACCTCAGGCCTTCGTAGGTTGTTTTCTTGAACATATAGCAGTATTTTTTCGATTTATTTCATTCAGTCTCCCGCTCATGACTGGCCAGCTACTTGAGCTGCAAAATATCGTAAAATGTTGTCGCCAAGTACAAAAAGTTCGAGCAATAGGCTAACTGTTACTGTGGTTTCTCTCACGTACAGAATTGGCTATAATGGTGTTTATATTTGTTGGTAAGGAATATATATGTTCTGTGAAGAGCACTGTGAATTGAATGTGAAGTGTAAATATGGCTTCAATTAAGAAAAAGAAGTTAAATCAGGTCGCCGAAAGAGACCAAATTCGGCGTTAGGGCTGTGACAGTTTCCACCAGCATGCGCTGCTATATTCTACAGATAATTGCTAAATTAGTACATATTCTCTTTATTTATTTATTCGCTAGAGATGAATTTCGCAAATTAGGACGAATTTTCGGGCTAAATCAGATAAAATACTCCTAGGCTGCGCAGCCATGAATTCGTTGATGATGACGTCACTTTTGATGCTAATTTCTCGTGAGTCCTCCCGTTACGCTCTTTGGTTTCTGGGCTGGATTAGTCTCAAGTGACTGCCCAAGCGGCGCTACCGTCGTTCACGACACCTTGTGTGCGTGTTTGTGTACGCAGATCGTGTGCATGCGAGCGGCGTTCAAGTTGGCGCGCCGCGCTGCTCGCTGTATCGCTGATTAAGTTAGGTGACGTTAGGTAAGGTTAGAAAAGTTAGGTTGGGTTAGGTTAGGTTGGGTAACGTTAGGTTAGATTGTTAGATAAGGAGGTTAAGTTAGGTTAGGTAAGGTTAGGTTAGCTTAGGTAGTGTTTTTAAGTGGTGGCGCGCCCAAGAAAGCATACGTGAACGCAAAGGTGTCGTGAACGACGGTAGTGCACCCGGGCGCACTACCGTCGCACTACCGTCACGACCTAACCTAACTTTACCTAGCCTAACCTAACCTAACCTAACCCAACCCAACCTAACCTTTCTAACCTTACCTAACGTTACCTAACCTACACTAACCTAACTTAATCAGCGATACAGCGAGCAGCGCGGTGCACCAACTTGAACGCCTCTCACACGCCACGCACACGATCTGCGTACACAAACACACACACACACAAATCCGTCGTGAACGTCGATAGCGCGCCCGGGCGCACTATCGTCTCTCACGACGATTTTGCGTCCTCGTAAGCTTTCCTGCGCGCGCCACCATTAAAATAAATACTACCTAAGCAAACCTAACCTAGCCTTACCTAACCCACCCTTACCTAACCTAACCTAACCTCTTTACATAACCTTCTAAACTAACCTAACCTTACCTAACCCAACCTAAGCTAACCTAACCCAGCCTAACCCAATCTAACCTTTCCTAACGTTACCTAACGTTATCTAACGTTACCTAACGTTATCTAACGTTACCTAACGTTATCTAACGTTACATAACGTTATCTAACGTTACCTAACGTTATCTAACGTTGCCTAACGTTATCTAACGTTACCTAACGTTATCTAACGTTACCTAACGTTACCTAACGTTACCTAACATTACCTTACCTTACCTAACCTAACCTAAACCAACTTAATCAGCGATACAGCTAGCAGCGCACCAACTTGAACGCCGCTCACGCGCACACGATCTGCGTACAAAAACACGTACACATCTCCGTCGAGAGAGACGATAGCGCCGCCCGGGCAGCACTACCGTCGTTCACGACACCTTTGCGTTCACGTAAGCTTTCCTGCGCGCGCCACCACCAAAATAAACACTACCCTACCAAATCTTACCTTTCTAACTTAATCAACGATACAGCGAGCAGCGCGGCGCGCCAACTTGAACGCCGCTCACACGCACACGATCTGCGTACACAAACATGCACACAAGGTGTCGTGAACGACGGTAGCGCGCCCGGGCAATGCGAGGCCTCGATCTGCCGACCGACCTAACGTTGACGATAGCTTGGTCAATTATAAAATTTAAATAAAAATTTATTCCTTTTCATTGTTGTTTAGCACATTTTAGTCAGTATTGGTCACTCGGTTATATCTTAGTAAATGACCAAGATGTGCAATTTTCACGCGAATAATGATATTTTAAGTTCCAGTAGGAGATTTTTTAGTAGATAACTAGGTTTGGAATTTGTTATTTATTGTACATTAGTAGGATGTTTTTTATCATTATTTCATGTTTAGTAAATGACTACGATCGGTGATGTTGTGCATCATTTACATTTTAAGTTACTGTATTTTTAATGTTATTCCACCTTTTCTTTTTATTACCCTTTCTTTTCCTGGGAAGTTTTGCTGCACGACTTGCTATGTTGGCCAGAAGCTGAAGCTGAAAGGTTTCCTAGTACTAATAATGGCATATTAGGTTGGGCGTGGTAGGGTATAATTTATGTATTATCAAGACATTTATGGCACATCACTGCGAAATGACTTATAACGGTGAAAAGAACGACGCCGAAATGAGCGACGGCGAAAAGACCTGTCACGGGATCATCATAATCGGGCAGCTTCTAGCTCCTGCAGCAAGGTTCAAAGTGACGATATTAAAGTTCCTGTCTGCGTTTCCAGATAAGCCAAGTTAAGTGGGCGTGGCTTACGTCGACTTTGATGACCATATCAAGCGTGCCTTTAATATCTACGGTGTCCAGTGGTTCCCAACGCTTACCACCCTTGGCACGCTTAGAAAACTTAGTTTCAATATATTCTTAAACCCTCTTTAAATTGGTGACCCTTAGAGGAAAGAATGTAATGTACACTAAGTTTGTGCAACAAATTACTTGAATGACGTACCTAATCCAGCAGTTCATACCTCCCTCAAAAGTCATCTCATACCCCGATACCAACCAAGTCCTAGTGTAGTCTAAGTCATGCATGCATATTAATACTTACGGTCACGCGACTACCAGAGACGGTCATGGAGGATCCCAATCGCTGGGCCTCATAAGAATAGTCGCACATGCCCAGGGAATTGTCAGCGTTCATGGCGCCATTTATGTCGCTCACGGCCGAGCCAGATGCGTAAGCCGTGTCTATGGACACTTCAGAGCAGCGAGAGGACCCCAACGAGGAAGGGTTATTCAGGTCAGGAACGCTGCACACGAACAGACGACCTCTGCTGTCTACGTCATCCTTGGGTGAACCAACCAGGAACCTGGAACGGAGATATGAAGTCCCGTTCACACACTAGTCTATTGCTCAAGTTCATACTTCAAAAGAACCGAATGTTTTGCTGTATTCTCGTAAACACAACTGAGTGTATACTGAAAGAATTGCTTGAGTGTTACTTGTCAGGTCAGTTTGGTTGAAGCTGGTTCACTCAGTTATCAAAACCTGAGAAAACTCGTGCAAACGGGCTGAATTTTCTATGCAAAATTTCAGTGTCGTTTTCTCACGAGAAAATTGATCCCCTGGTCGAACGACCTCCAGCTTCATTTGGAAAACTGTCGTTACCGCCCATGGTTCCAGGTTCGACAGCAATACGAAAGAAACTATGATATAGCCCATTCACTCTTCTATCAACATTCACTAGGACTATTTGATGTAACATATCACAAATAAATTGCTGCCACAACTACCAGAGTAAATTTGATGACAAGCTCGATACTACCAGAGGTTTGTTTACAAAATTCCTGGCAGTTAAACAACGAATCGCGTTCTAAATTGCAGCGCACGCAATCTTCTAAATTCTACGCAAAAGTGCGAGTTTGCGGTTTTTTGACGTCGATTCGTGGGCCAAAACCGGCAAACTCGTTCCCTTGATTATCGTGTAACCCGGCCTTTAAAGACTGTCATCGGTAAAATTTCGTGTATTTGGGGGAATTAGAACTGACAAAGGAAGGCACGTTTTCTATTATTAAAAACACAGCAACGCATTCAAACTAAATGAAGTAAGAGCATCATGCGAAATGGTGAAGTGCGAACCGCCATGAAAAGTGTAACAAATTTTAAGATCATTTTAGAAATCAGGTGTAGAAAAATAGAAAAAAACATGAATAAATTTATTCATCATTCTAGAGACTCAGCGTAAGAAAAGAAAAGCGACGAAAATAATATTACAGATAATTTAGAAACCACGCGTAGAAAAAGGCTGGTTATCACTATAAATTTACTGATCTTTGTCGATTCAGATCATTAATTAGACAAATGACATTTTTATGTATCAACAATTTAATAATATGTAACGATGGTAGACCAGTTTTAAGGAAATAGTATATGAGAATCATATACAATTATATAAATGAACAGAAGGAAAAATAAAATAATAAGATATAACGAATGCTAACGTTGGACGACAATTTAATTCGTTTTCTTGTTGACAACTGGCTGGTGTAAATTTTAATACTAATCGTTGTCAATCACTAGAGTGCAAGACACAAGTAAGAGATCAGAAGAGATTCAGACACGGGATGCTTAGCCGCAGGATCCATATTCGACCTTGTAGATCTGCATGCGCTTAATACAACCGTGAATGGCTTCCTGAGCGGTTTCTCAGCAGCTGCAACCTGGAGATACTCGAAGTCGATGCTCCTTCATGAGTCTTTATTTACTAGTTTTACCCGTACTCAGGCGTGTAATTATAATAATGATAATAAATTAAGCAACAACATCAACAGAACATTCGACTTTCTAACATAAAATAAACGAATACAATGAATATGTACAGACGCCGTACTGGAGACAATGAGTTCTAGCAAACATCCATAATATAACGCTAACTAGAAAACATCAACTCGACGTTACAACCATTCTATTATACACCATTGTACAGATTAACTACCCCAGGCTGCACAATTGCTCATCAAAAGCTGCCACTCAAACAGTAACAGCCAGTACACAAGTTCCTGTAGATTGCTGAAACTGCTCGGCCTAAGCTCCAGCTCGCACTGCCATTGGTCGCCAGTTCGACCAGCTCAGCCAATGAGCAAAGCCTGTTTGCTACTTATGCCGCTCTATATAGAGAGGCAATGATTGCTGCAACTAAATTCACCGTGCTTGACGATCATCAAGCGAAAAGGTCGCAACGCAAACGTGTCGACCCAGTCTGGATCAAAATCAAAATACTGCACATATTATCCACCTTATCAACAACTAAGCCTTCGTCAATTAGATACGCCAACTCGAACGATTTTATAAAAAAATATCGTTAACCAATAAGTAGTGTTGTTTTTAATTAATCTTGCAAGAAAGTGTTGCTCTAGCAAGTACTCTATTGTGAAATGAAAACCTGATGTAGCTCCAGCCTACCACTAACTTTGTTCATCCAAATGAATATGATCTCAAAACGTTAGATTATCAATAAATTACATAATAAGTAGATCTGGCGTTAAAAATACGTACTTATCATGTGCTACTTTTATAGTACTAAACGTACTTACTTGGTTCCGCTACTGCTGTTGAAATACGCCAAAGTATATCCGAATTCAACTTCCTTACTCCCCTCAGGTGGAAGAAGATCTGCATAAGATTCGCTCTGCAAAGCATAACCAACCGCTCTGGACGGCAGCAGTGCCAACACAGCCGCAGCTAGCAAAATGGGAAATTGACTTACTAAGCGGGAGCCGCTCACTGTACTTTTTCTTCTACCCTTCATTTTTTGTAAATCTGATACCACACTGAAAAACTAAAATTAATCAGTCATCGCAGGGTTAAAATAGGAAATTTTTATGTCCTGCAGCAGGAGAAAAATTAATTTTGCTCACTAAAGCACCTTACTGTTAAAGCTGACGGCATGGCCAGAGAAAACAAATTGAATATTCTAGAATATTATGATACGAGTTTGTTTAAGTCTGGGCTGGCACGATTGGGTAGGCAAAGAATATATGATACGAGCTTGTTTAAGTCTGGGCTGGCACGATTGGATTGGCAAAGAATATATGATACGAGCTTGTTTAAGTCTGGGCTGGCACGATTGGGTTGGCAAAGAATATTATGATACGAGCTTGTTTAAGTCTGGGCTGGCACGATTGGGTTGGCAAAGTCGAACTTAGTCATTTCTGCTCGATTCTACTTATCCATCGCCTGCCTGCAGACACGAACGTTTGCTTCGTCCCTCTGAATCGAGTTGAAGGTTTCAACCGCAAAGCGATTACGTTGAGTTGACTGAAAACTCCATTTTAAACAGAGTAAGATTGAGTTCTTAGAAGTCTTACGGGTAAATGTTTAAGGGTCATGCTTGTAACTCAATTCAAAAAGGCCGAAGCCAGTGTACCTGCCTGACGTTTCTAACATGTCAAGCCTCGAAAACTAAAATTTTTCGACCAATCGAGCGAACTCTATTTATCTCTATACTTAAACATATTTCGCACCGCTGTTGAAAAAGGCAATCAAAGAATTTTGTATCACCACTACTAGATCGCTTCCGCTGTTGGCAAGTACTCTCTTACGTATACACTGTATTTATTATGCCATAATACACAGTTTGCTGATGTCTCTCCGGCCTGATATGAAGAATTAGATAGGAGAAAATTTCATCTCCTCAACAGCAAGGGGATTATGGCTTTGTTATACATTAAAAGTTACGTACTGAAAACGTCTCAAAACTTCTACGTGCTAGCACAGAGAGCCGATTTTAATTCCTTCCGTCAAGGAATACCTTGTTTCCTTGAGCTCATCATATATAAATTAAACAAATTAAAGAAACAAGGTCAACAATGAGAAAGGTAAAGACATTGTATTTCTGACAGCAGAGCCATGAAGAAATTAGAATGATGCGTTAGTTACACTGAAGTCATTACTATTTGTCTTCATCAAGTAACTGCGTGTGTCACTTTAGTATTGCCACAGACATAGGAAACACAGACAAACAGTTCTTCGGTATTTTTGAAAGGAAATTGTGTCTGAATATTGTCACGGTCATCACTTTGTTATTTTCATCATAAGTTGGTATACAGGATACAAGTGTCATCTGCATAGCTCCAGTCGCTCGGAATTTCGTCGATGGTTAATGGCTATAAAACTCTAAACCCAGGAGGCTTTTTAAAATCAAATCATCCTGGGAGTCTGCTACTTTCTTAGATGGTAAGAATACGCAGTGCATTGACCGATTAAACTGACGACTTGTTAGTTAGTTGTTAGTTTTGTTCAAGTCTAAGTATTTCGTCATATGAAATTATTCGTGGCGCACCGCTGGTGTCTGAATGATGACGTCACAGGAATCTCCAGGCAGAGCTGAGCTGCGCTTATAAAAAGCTGTCTGTCTGTGTTTACATTAGTTTATGGAATTGCATAGCCAAGAAGCTTTAATAAAGGAGGAGGGAACCCTGCCGCAATAAATTAGGTAAGCTTGCGTTCCAGCTTTTCGGGTGTGGCTGTGACGTGTTCATGAATCTCATTGGTGGAAGTGACGCGGGAGTAAGGAAAGGAGTATTGCGGGGGAACGACAAAAAAAAAACTGAAGTACTGAGCGATGGAATTAGTGTGCGATTAGTGCATACGGCGACTGGCAGCAGCCACACCTGAAAGCCACACCCGACACTTGAGCTTCACGGACGAGGCTCCTGGCTCCCTCCTTAATCCTTAAGTTAGTTTTAATCATGAAAACCTCAGTTGCTTTGCCCTGATCTTGTTAGACACAGTACCATATGAGAACAATAAATGTTATTTCTTTTTTTCTTTCTTTCCTCTCTATTGAAACTACTTGGTTAGTTTAGAAGTTTTGATTTCTCAAGTCCAGCACTGCGAGCAGAATAAAAAACATTTAACTCACACAGAAATAATTTCATATATGTATATTTGCCTGGGGGACAGTAACAAGGAGGTTTTATAGACCGAGGTAGCAACGTCTACACAGATTTAAAGAAAAAATTTTTCCCGAGGCTGAAGCGTGGTTGCATGAATAGCTGATTGGTTGTACAAATGGCTGGAAGTCTGTGATTGGTGGGAAAGGATCCGCCATCGAAAGCCAAGAAATCCCTTAGTCAGTACGGCGAAATGTGGTTGTGCTCCCTCCATCTATGAATCCTCCTTGGACACGAAATCTAGAATTAAATGCATATTAATTTTCATTTAAGTTTTAATACTCCTTACTGACAATTATTTACATCTTAGATGTCGCTTCAATAGTTTGGCTCCCTCGCCTAACAGGTCCCACTGTCAACAACAGGTGTAACTGAATAAGATAGTTCCATCAAGATGATACAAACTCATTGGCATTAAATTGTCTGGACCTTCAGTCACAAGCGTTGGCTTCGCCATTTTGGATCCAGTTTCAAGCGATGACCTCGCATACGGAGAAAGAATTATCTTGAAAAACAAGGAAGATTAACGCCTGAAAAGCACTCAATCCAGCGCAGTTACACCAACACTCACTCATGACTGAGGGTCTGGACAGGTAGAGGTATTGAGATTAGCATATCGTGGTGACACTGTCCTTAGTCGACGACGTGTAGTACCTCATTAAATATTAACACAGGTTTCTGGTTGTTCCATTGGTTGATTTGCTTTTTAGTTGCTTGGTTGGGCTCTCTAGCTTCCTATTTGTATCGCAAAAGATTGATTCATCTCCTCAACGACAAAGAGGCCGTTGCTTTGCTAAATTAATTAATTAATTAATTAAAAGGTATTAATTGAAGACGCCAACTGTAAAGTACTGTCCAGCGGTAGCGTAAATATTAAATTTAACTTTATATTCATAACACAGCGTTATTTGCTCTGAGTTCATGAACCGTTTTCCTAAAAGATTAACGGAGAAAAGGGAAAGATATTCTTCAGGACAGGAGAACGTATTTCTTTTCTGCCGTCATTTTGGTACGAAACGAGCTACTAGTATGAACACAATAGAAAGAAAGAAAATTTCATTTATTTTAACTCAACTTATGCGGATATTGTGCTCATTATAATTACAAAGCAGAGCACCCTAGAGTGTTCCACTGCCTTAATACGAACGTAAGCAGGAAATTAGCAACCGGTATGCAGGTTTACCAATGTAGACAAGAGATGGAAAAGAAACTACGAGAAGGTAATATGATTTTCTATGAAGAGGAGGATACCAGTTTGATGAATGAAGTTTATTCTGGGGTTGTGAAATAAGGCAGATTTAGAATACATACAATTGTTTTTAAATTCGAGTTTCTATTCAGCAAATGTGAAGTTATACAAATTAGAATATGCATTTTTTAAATTAGAATTTTTATCCTAGAGATGTGAAAATATTTAAATTTGAACGTAAGTTTTATTAAGAACTCTGTACATTATTATGCGTTAAAAATCGCAATAGGAAAAATAAGAACCACATTAGCTGGAATTTGTTAAAATTTCACGTCCCTGAGATGCATTGCTCGCTTTTTCGTTTTTTCATCATCCTCTTTCAGAAAATGTGCCTCAATCGGAAAAAACACATTTTTTTCTGACTCAAGTTCTTAATCGTCTGTTTTGAATTCGTTCTAGAGATCGGAGTAGCTACATGATATTCTTTTTCTCACATGCCCGGGTGCGCATTATGGATTCACTGTTTTTCATATCCAATACAGCAACAAGTAGCTACGTACACAGATAAATGAACACAGCCGGGCATTTCATCCAAAATTTCGCCAGAAACTTTTCGGCCATATAGCCATGACGTCACAGTCGGTTGGTTATTCGTTTACATCATTTAATGGTAGCTTTGATACCAGAGTACTGTAGTAGATTATATCTCCAGCCACGCCCAATTTCACCGAAATTTGAAAAGGTAACTCTTATCTATAGAAATAAATTAACTTCGCTGGCTCATGCGGTGATGCAAGAGATACTGATGACGTCACGGCTGTCACGCCATACTTTCATTGGAAGAACGCGATGCAAAGATGCGCAGCTCGCACGTCGTTCCCGTTACCGTATCTATGCTACCGAGTTTAAACTTATTTTATGACGACAAGTGAGCTGCCAATCCTAGCTCTCAGTTGTGCGTGCAAATGCATATGTGGTCTCGGCATTAGAAGCCGTGCGCATGTCTGCTTTTGTCTACCGTGAATACGTCACTAGGTACCCAATGTATATAAGCAAAGTCGAGTTGTGCTAAGTTTACTAGGCATGACCTAGTAATACCTATTTCACCGGAACGTGAGACAGGAGCGTTAGCTTCGTCACTTAAAATCGTGTAGCAGGAGTTAACAGCAGTCCAATTACGCTTGCGAAGGCCAAATACCTCATTTCAAGCAACAGGATTGAGTTTTCGGCCATCCCAGGGGTAATCGTTTTGGTTGTACCGACACCTGAAGCTCGATGCCAGCTAGGAGACGAAATCAACACTACAGTCCGGTGTTCCCGCCCAGCCGGAAATACGTAGACGACTAACCGATACTATCTCTTAGCTCCCTTACTGAAATAAAAAAAATGCTTCTGATTTTCTAGTAGGACTGAATAAGCAAAACCTAATGGGCTGTACTTAATTAACTGGTCTTCGTTGAACTAATGGAATACATATTAATTAATGCAAACTAGGAGATGCAGAATGATAATCAGAGTGATTAACAAATGAAAATAATAGAATAATTTACAAGCAAATAATAATTAGTGCAATACACAACAAACATAATGTAACAACAAAGCAACACTTGTGATTAATAAGCTTGATAAACCAACTAGCAAGAAGCGCTTAGTATTGATGTATTACACTGTAAAGAATGAAACAGAACCCTGTAACTCTTCAGCAGGGACCGGTGCACTGGAAAAGAGTTCAGCCTTCGTCTTCTCGGTGGCGAGGCCGATAACGCAGCTGATAACAAGATAACGGGAGAGTTAGCCGAGATAAGGAGGATTTATTAAAAAATTAAATTGCAACAGAAATCATTTTTATACTGGGCGGAAGAACGTCAAAATCAACTAACTAATTCAATATCAAAAGGTGTGTGCCTAACTTGCAATATTTCTTTGTATATAACTAATTTAATATTTGTTATAGGGACTACTGTTGCAGCATCATATAGGACTGCGATATATAACTGAAGCTAAGACATTGCTAATATTTTTTTATAGTTTATTTTTTAACTATTCGTCTTTTTAACGTTTCATTGCAGCCGATTTTACAGTTCATGGAGGATTGATAGATTGTACCGGCATCCGAATATATGGAAGCAACAATCTTCCTCTTTTAGCCGGCAGCAGCAGCGAACTATTTAGATTTGTTAAAGGCACTAAAGATCGAATACCAACCCAGGCAAGTGAACTCTTGCCTCTCGCGAAGCGTATATTCAGCAATAGATGTCTGCAACGCTTCTAAGGGAGTGCCGACTCATGCCAGAAATGGGGAGGGTCGGAAGCACATGTTATAGCATATGAGCCTTTCGTCGATGGAGTTATGGCTTTTTATAATCCGTGGTCGACTGCAGCAGTATACTCCTCTGGGGTTAGTTGGCCTGTATCAGCAGCACGAACAAGTTCGTGCAGGTTTCCCAGTAGGGATGCAATCAATTTGACTTTCCTTTAACTTTTATTTTACAGCAAGTCCTCGGTATAGATCAGAGATCCGTGCCGGAATAAAGTGGCTTTGATCAAGTCCGGCGGAGTTGAACAAAACCTGAGGCGTGTTGCAGTCAGACTGTCGGTGTCACGTGTGTTACCCCACTTCCAACGCCACTCATGGTAGGTAACACCGAAGACAGCGTCAATATTTATAGAGCTATGATATGGGTAAAACCACCTCTGTTACCAACATTGCCTTTGCCTGCAAGCATTGGGATCAATTGATATACGAAAATGAAGAGAATATTCCATGGCTAATGTATATTTGCCCTCTTAGAGCTTTTTCATACGTTTATTCTAAAAAAAACAGCCAAATTAAACCTCCGCCATCAATGTCAAAAGAGTGAGGTTTCTACTGATTCCGCTGAGACTGCGTCGTATTCATCCCGTATTCTTGAGTGAAAGGGTCTTAAGCCAGAGCTCGTAGCAGCACGGTCTAGAGACTAGACTCTCAGTACAACACGCCTCAATTCGTGTTTTCTGATAAGTGAAAGAGTGAAAGAAAACGAGGTTTGAAGGAATACCACAATATTTTTTATTGATTTTCAAATTTATAAATAGAAAAGAATCTTTACACGTTGCATATCGTCACAGACTGTGTTGAACTTATGAATACTTAATAAACTGACCCAGAAAAAGATCACACGTGGACGTAGTACGCCTCTTGGAAATTGTCACTACTGCAGAAGGAAAAAGGGGTCAATTCAAAGCCAAGGTAATCCAAGCAAGAACCTGGCACTAAAAATTTATGACTAAATTGAAACCTGTCTAAAACGAGTCCCGTCAGGAATGAGAACTTCCTGTATTTGTAGCTACAAGGATTCTCCATGAAAACCCCCCTCTAAGGAAAAATAATTTTTTTTATTTGTTTGTATCCCTATTCTATTCCTACGGAAGAAAGTGCTTGTATAGCGAGCTAACACCGCCTGAATTTTGCATAGACCAAACTACGCTACTATTCGCTCAACTTAAGAGACGCTCGGCTCGCATGTGGTCCCAGTAGAGAGAGTTGAATGTCGGTAGTCAAGATACCATCGCACGAACGACGTGCGTGCTGGCTGAAGGTCCGCTCTTGAGTTGAACGTGCGATTTCATAGTGTGTCTCTGGCACAAGATGTCTGCCGCAGGAAAAGTTAACCTTTGTGGATTTAAAATGTTTTGCAAACGTGGTCCCAATTTTACTCTTGTGCAAATTACGTAGCGTGGATAGTCTTGGAGAGTACATACTTCTTTCATCGCCGCGATAGTAAGGCCGAATTTCAGTGTGTTAACCCTTTCTTTTATGTCGTGTCGTAACACATATGTTGCAGTTAATGTCATTCCTTCGAGAAAGGAAATTAAAGTAATTAAAGAAAGGGTTAATTTGGCATTGACCTGTTGAATTGAGTTTTCGGTAATGACCCTTAATCGGTTGCCCACGCTGGATCAAATCAAGTTTTCAGTCTGCTCAACGAAATTGGGTTGCTTTTAACACTTGTAACACGATTCCAAATCGCAAAGCCAAAGCTTCCGTCTGAAGTTTCAGACAAGTCAAATCCCGAACGCTTCATTTCAGCGCCCAGTCGAATGTGGCCTTCGAATTACGTGTATCATCAATCATCATCAAAATTATGATCTACCAATGAACTGACGCACCACGAAGGACTCCGTGAACGTACGTATAGAACTTCCCTAGTTTTGTGGCTAAAGGGAGTTGAAGAACTGGACGAGGGAAACCTCAGTAATAACTGCGTTCAACTCATTCATATTAAGCGCTTGTTCGATCGGCTCCTCAAGTCATTTTAAGCTAATCCCACTTGTCGGAAACCTCAGACCGGTGCCTTGGTTTCACCAGAACTTAAAGCGTTAACCCTTCCTTCTATGCCGTCACCTATATGTTACCCTTCATATAGTGTTATATAATGTACGAGATAGGCAAACTAATTTATGAAAGAAAGGCGTTTACCTTGGGTCAGGTACTCAAGAGATGGTCGGAAACTCACCAAGCCCTGGTAAAATATAGTTTCCAGCCGTCTCAAACGTACTTGGGTTGCTGTTAACAGCTGCAGCACGATTCAAAGTGAAGAAGCTAACGCTCTTATCTGAGAATTCGGTCGAATGGGATTGGCTTAGATTGACTGTGATGATCCAATCAAACGTGCCAATAGTTTGGGAGAGATCTAACCGAGAGCAATCGCATTTCCGGCTTTGACTTTCTAATGGAAACATGAAAAGAGAAACTCCTACACAATGTGCACGATTACCTATAATATTTCACTCTTCCCCTTCACTGCATAGTGTAATGATAATACGAGGGCGTATGAAATGTTTTGAGCATCGAGAATAATAAAAGGGGAAAAGTCATTTATGATGATTTTTCAACTTCTTAGAACCTCAAAATTTGGCAGGAATACTTACAAAAGGTGGTACTTTCAAAAAAATCACTGGTTTGACCATGCAGCAGCGCTTCTCAAAACTTTTCATACACCTCTCGTATATATGCACCTGGTAGTGTTATTTCGAAAGGAAAGCCACCATAAACTCATGCAGTGAAGGGTTAACAATGTATTGAGCACGTGAAAAAAACTCTCATAGGAATAGCATTATTGGAGTTACCATATATGAACCCCCACCCAGTGAAAGGCATAAGTCCGTAGTTTTCAACCTAGGATGCGAGATTCATTGCTACCATGCTTTACACTAGTGTACTGAACATGTATTGTACTGGTATTTTTGTATGAATACCTTCCTACGGGGATGTTTTTTTCTGATTTGGTATAAGGATTAAAAGTACCACTGTTTACAGTAACAATTTATTCGACACATTCAGACGAACACAGACAGACTGTACAAAACATTAACAAATTACAATGCAAGTCTTTGGTGTAAGGAGGATTATGTTTAGTAAACAGCACTGCAAGGGCTCTAGATGGATAGTGCAAATTTACAATAGAAAATAAGCGTTTCCGAACTTTGATAAAAAAAAAAACAGACGATGTTTTAGATGTAGTCTTGAATCAGAAAAGGTAACCAACCCTAGGTTTCTCAACAAGAAAACTTTGAAATCGGCTTCTCCGTTAGATGGCATTTGGGTTGAATAAAAATAAATGAAAAGGTTACCGATTTCAATGAAAACTTTTTTGAATTTATGGCTTTTTAAGATGGCATATCGTAGTTGTTGAAGAAAACAAAAAAATATAGAGTGCGAGGTTTCCATCAACAAAAGGTTTAAATCGGTAATATTTTAATACGTAGCATCATGTAGGGAAAATCTCCAGGGTTCGATCAAGAGATAATTTATAACCGGAGAAGTTTCCCGCTATAGGATATAGAGCGACTTAGACAAATATATAGGAAATGATGATATCCGAATGTGTGATCCGATAAAAATTTTCTGGAGTATTTTCCACACACTGCAGAGTCTTCAAAGCACTGAAGAAATGGTTTATATTGCACAAAGAAGTTATCCGACGAAATGCTTCATAATGAGTAGTTTGCTGAACTCAGTTCAGTGGTCCTCGCACTGGTAACTTAATCTAATTATATTATTAGAGTAGTAGTAGTAACTTTTACTAGCACTTCAGTGGCACACTGCTTATATTGCGCCCAAGCCGAACTATTCCTGTGTTTAGCCACAGGCTCGTGCGCGGAATTTGTCTCAGTTTATATTATAAAGTAGTAAGGAGGACACTATTATCATCATCAATTTTACATATAGTATATGTAATTCACAAAGAAACGGGTAGGGCCGTCGGCATCGCGACTATGCAGGTCCGGATAGCAGTCCTTCCGCTCGTCTTAGGAAGTCTGACACTCTGCCATGAAATGCAAGACACTGAGAGGTACGACGTAGTCGCCGCAGTAGGGTTGCGGACGCTTCATCCGCAGATAGTTGTGAGTCTCGGGTGCCCAATAAGCAGTCGGCACAGTACGAAGTCCGTTCGGTGGTTGTCACTATATGACGAGTGCCACTATCGCACTGTTTCTTTGGTTGTTCGCAATTTATTATTCCTCTGCGCCAGCCACAGGGATTGCCATAGCTCGCGCTGGTTTCGCTTGATTAATGAGTAATAGTCTCGCCAGGGGACTGCACGGTTTGTCACGGGCAAATCCGACAGGGCCACTTGCGTCGACTCATCAGCGAGCTCATTGCCCGCGATCTCAACATGACCAGGCACCCAACAGATACACACAGACTTTCCGTCTTCTTGCAATTTTAGTATCGTACTTACTATTCGGTTGATGACGGGGTGGATACTGTCGTATGCTCGAATGGCCTGTACTACACTCAGTGAGTCGGAGAATATGGTAAATTTGTTCTCATCACTGTCTCTAATGAGGAGCAGAGCCCCGCACACGCCGAACAGCTCGGCGGTGAAAATACGGGTCTCTTGGTAATAGCCGCCATGCTTTAGTTTCACCAGTCGCAGCGGCTGCGCATCCAACTCGATCTCCCGTTTTAGAGCCATCGGTATGGATGTGGGTAGAGTCACTATGTTGGTTTCTCACGTGATCCGTGAAGAGAGTTTTTAGTAAGAGGGGATGGGAGTCTTTCTTTTTTGTATATTGCGTGCCAGGGCAAAAAGTTGACACTGGTATGCACCAGGTTGGCTTGTGTCTGAATAGGACCGGGGTGCACTGGCAACAAACTCGCTACTGGCTATGTACGCATAGCCTTAGTGTTGCATTGTGCACAGCGTCCAGTGGTTTTAGGACTTTGGTCCTTGCGGACTGATATACGACACAGCCATAGGCTAGTCTCGCGCGCACAAGGGTTTGGTAGAAGTACCTATAGGAGGGTTTGCCGGTCGGCGCCCCACGACAGTGTCGTCAGGTGCTTGAGTAGGTTGAGCCTACGCATGCATTGCATTCTCAGCATTTCGATGTGGGGTTTCCAAGAAAGTCTTTTATTATCATTCCGAGGAATTTCACTTCTTCGGGATAGTCTATCCGTTGTCCATATAATTTAAGTTCGGGTGACATTACATCCCTGGCAACCCTGTTGTGGAGGGCAGAGGTCTTAGCAACAGAAAAAGCGATGCCATGGTCGGTTGCCCAACTACAATCACGTCCAATGGCTTGCTTTAGTCGTCGATGTAGAACTTCCAAATGTCTCGAGGAGGAGTATAGCATCAGGTCATCTACATATAGTGACAAGTGCACGAATTAGGGAAGGTATGCTATGATGTCGTTCATTGTTAGTAGGAACAGCGTATAGATAATGACGCTCCCCTGCGGAACCCTTCATCCTGCGTCATTTCAGGGGAGAAGGCGTGTCCCACTCTGACCCTGAAACGGCGCTCGCTCAAGAATTGCGGCCAATAAACGCAATGTTACCTCTTAGGCCTATTTTATGTAGTTGTAAGAGTAATCCGTGTCGCCAGGCTGTGTCGTATGCCTTTTTAAGATCGAAGAAGACACAAATAGTGTGCTCCTTCGGTGTCTTGTGCTCTAAAACGTAATTTTGTATACGTACAAAGGCATCGGTGGGGTCACGGGACTGTCGAAAACCGTGTTGTACGTTGAAGAGGAGCTTGTAGGCTTCTAGATATTTCACCAGACGGATGTTCACGATTTTCTCCATGAATTTTCCGGGGCAGCTGGTCAACGCAATACGACGGTAGGTACTAGGTTCCGTGGGAGGTTTATCTGGTTTTATGAAAGCTAGTACAGTGGCGAGGCGACATTGTTCCGGATAGTCGTGCGTTATCCAATTTTGTAGTATATTGTCAGGAGTGCTCTAACCGCTGAATGGTGCATGCGTTTCAGCATCTTGTAGTGCATACCATCATGACCGGGACTTGTATTTTTACATTGTGTGAGGGCGTTATAGACTTCCTCGTCGTTTTCGGGAGGGGGTAGCAAAGTTCAAGGGGTCTCGTCCCGATCTTCTCTTTCTCGCCTGAGAGGCTCGCGGGTAAGTCGCGCCACTGCTGACCTCGCTGAAATGTCGAGCCAAGCGGTCGGCGACACGGTCAGGTTCCACAATCACCTCACCATTCTCCTTTATGCAAAGAGGGCCATGGCGTGGTCTACCGGTCATCTTTTTAACGAGTTGCCAGACCATGCGCATTGGAGTATTAATGTTTAGCATAGTTGTATATTCCTTCCAAGAGGCTTTCCGGGCCTGGTGCAGGGTAAACTGTGTCTGCGCACGTGCGCGGCAATATGCTACTTCATTGGCCAAGCATCTATTTCGTTGGAAACGTTCGAGTAGTCTCTTTCTTTCCGCACATACTCGCGTGCACTCGTTCCTCCATGGAACTCTATAAGGAGTTGCTCCACCTCTGGATATGGGGATGGCCCCCGATGCAGCCCTCATCAGGGCTCCCGTCAAGTGATCCACCATCTGGTCGACGGGTAGGTGTTCATCTAATTCCTCCATCTGGCTCAATGCCTCGAAGGTAGCCCAATCGGCTCGCCGGAGGCTTAACCGTGGTGCTGCATCATGGTTTTCGAGGTCCGGGAAACTGGCACACACGCAGTAGTGGTCGCTCCCGTGGGGGTCCTCAGTCACAGTCCACTGGGCGTCAGGAAGGAGGTCAGGCGCGCAGAGGGTGAGGTCTATCGCGGAAGTAGCTCCTGTAAGAGTGTGAAAATGGGTCTGTGCTCCTGTATTTAGGAGGCATAAATCGGTAGTTCTGAGCAAGTGCTTGACAACCAAGTCTCGCGTTATTACCATTATTACCTCACGTTGGATGTTTTTCATTGAAGTCGCCCAACAATAGGAAAGGGCGCGGCAGCTGCGCCACTAGTCCAGCGATATCCGCAATGCAGATTTCTTGGTTCGGGGAAATATACAGATTGCAGATAGTGATGGCCGTGTTTCGTAACTTAATTTGCACGGCCATGGCCTGTAAGGGTGTGTTACGTGGCACCCTCAGGCACAGAGACTCTGAAAACCGCTCCTGTCTCTCAGGGCAAGGTCCCTGCGATAGGACCCATCCTCTTTTTATAAGTCGTCACATCAAGGCCCCGCTTCCTCCGAACCATATTGGTTCGTACCAGAGGACATTCGTACGCGTATATCCACCCGCGTCAACTATCAGGCGGTTCACGTTAACTTTGTTGGTCTAGTAACCTCTCATATTCCATTGCAATATTTTACTTATTTACGATGTTTCCTGTTCGAGCCTCTTGCTGCCGTGTTATGGAAGGAGTAGGGGCTGTCGCGTGCGGTAACCACTGTCTGTATTGGGGAGTTGTGCGCCGGCCCTTGTCTCCGTGACCTTGGCAGGCTTGCCTCCCAGCGTCCGCTGCAGGTCGCTGTAAGCTCCTATGATATCTATACCACTGATGTCGTCTCCCTTCTTGGTGGAGATATCAAAGAAACGTTTGAAGTTTCCCTGCGCTCCCTGCCCAAACGGGAAACTGGGCTCGTGTTCCTGTCCCAGCCGTCTACGCTCTCGCTGCCGACGTTTACCGCCCCCCTTTCACTAGTGCGTCCGGGGGGCTGGCACGGCAACAACTCATATTCAGTTCTTCACTGGTCGAAGCTCAGCGCAGTGCCCGCACCCACGCTCGCGGCGGATTGCCGCGACGGGGCCGGCTCTGGCGACTCGGGGGTTTCGTGGTTCATGTTCGAGTCCATTAGAGCGATCCGGTCCGTCATTCAGAGAGAGGAAAGTAGAAGGGGAGGGGGGGGGCGAAGGGTCTGCGCCTCCACGCGGACGGCCGACCTCTCTTTTGAGTATGTCAGAAACACAAAATACGTAAACAAATAAAAGGAAAACCACGGTCCGGTAAGACCGGGCACTCACTGCATTGGTTCTACCTACTATTCAGATTGTGATGGAAAAAGAAAATAAATATCTCTGAAGAAATAAAGAAAAGAGAAGATGTCAAGTAGTTATACTAACGGTACCACCACGAGAAGGTGCCGTTCAGCTTGGATACAATTATACTAATTGTATCCCAAAGATCAAATCCTTGTCACTAGTAGCAAAACATCCCTTCACCAGAGATAACAAAACACTTCGTACGTAGCTACCTGTAAATGTGTTGGCAAAGGGAGTAGCTACTTAAAATCCTTGTTATTAGATTTTCACATTTTTTGTTGCGTGTCAATGTTAAATGTACCAAGCTGTGGAGGCGATGGTATCTAATTATCTAGCACGATTACTTCTAATAGTAGCAATGGTCGTAATAACATATTAATCAAATATGAACAACACACTCGTACAAAGTAA